>PVKB01005021.1:0-50353 GCA_004027205.1 Ctenodactylus gundi | reverse complement strand
AGGCCAGGAATGTGTGTAATTCACCACACTATGGCTTCCAGTGTGGGCTGCCCCTCCCCGCAAGGCCTCCCAGTGAGGTCCTGGGAGTTTCAAAATGTCGACGCCTCGGCTTCATCTCTAGAGAGGCTGATCAGTGTTTTTATTTTAAATTTATGTATTTAATCATTTATTATTTATTTAGACACAGGGTCTCGCTCTGTAGCGCAGGTTGGTCCTGAACATCCGGGCTAGCCCAGCCTGGACTTGAACTCACAGCAGTCTTCCTGCCTCAGCCTCCTGACTTTTACAAGGCTGGTTAATTTTTATGTAATGCTGGGGAATCAAATCCAGGGCCATGCACGTGCCAGGCAAGGGCTCTTACGATTAAGTTACACCCCCAGATTTTGAGCAGCATTTTTAAAGACTGCCCAGACCTTGCCATGCAGCTGAGGAGGCTCCCCAACTACACACAGCCCGGTTTTGGGGGGCTGAGGGGAAACCACTAATTGTACCACTAGGACTGTGAAATGCAGAAAATAGCCAGAGGAAGGAGGAGGAGGACTGGAAAGGGAGCCGGAAGAGAGGGGGCGGGACAGGAAGTTCCTGCGGAGGCACTGATCCCTGGGTTTTCAAGGTTTTTGGGGGGTTTTCTCTTTGGAATAGTAATTAATGGATATAAAATTGAAAATATGAGACTATCTGAGGTGCTCATGATAAATAATCACATAAAATCTTAGCATGAAATACATAATGTATAAGCATATGTATTCTATAGAACTAATAAAGGAATATAGTACAGAAGATGTGATATATGACTGTTGCAGACCTGTAATCCTAGCACTGTGGGAGGCCGAGGCAGGAGGATTGCAAGTTCTTGCTCAGCCTGGGCAACTGAACAACTTAGTGGAAACTTGTCTCAAAAAAAAAAAAAAAAAAAAATAGGGGCTGGAGGAATGGCACAGTGGTTAAAGAGCTTACCTAGCAGGCTCACAGCCCTGAGGTCGATTCCCCTTGGTGGCACACGTCTGTAACCCTAGTACTCAGAAGGCTGAGGCAGGAGGATTGCTGTGAGTCCAAGGCCAAACTGGGCTCCATAGTGAGTTCAGGACCAGCCTGGGCTACAGAGTGAGACCCTGTCTCAAGAAACAAAACAAAACAAAACAGAAAAATCAAAATAAATACATAAATAAATAAAAGGGCTTGGGCTATAGCTCAGTGTGAAGGCCCTGAGTTAAATCCCTCCCTCAACAATCTTACAATTTTAGTACTTTTCTGTTTTATTTTTATCTTTAGCTTTCATATGACTTTGTTTAAATTTTACTTTTCAGGAAACTGAAAAGTTAAGTTTGAGGCCATGAGAACTTAGCAGAGACCACCCTCACCCCAACACCCTTTGTCCACACACTGTCCCCACGGGCCCCCTTCTGCTCTGCATCCCTGACCCCTCACCCTCAAATGCCCACGTCACATCACACCCTCAAAGATACTAACAGGATTTTATTATTACAGTCTATAAAATAGTTTCCTCCTTTTTCCATTTGTCTGAACTCTAAGGAAAGTCGGCGGCAGGGATCCCAGAGGAGTGGCCCCGTGCTGGCTGGGCCCCAGCTCTGTGCCCCCTTTCCTCCCCATCCTGGGGCCTCAGTTGCCTTTCTTCTCCGTGGGCGGGGGCTGGTCCGTTGGGCAAAGGCTCTCACTCCAGAGGCGGTAGGTGATGGCAGCGGTGACAGTGAGCCAGGCCACGTAGGGCAGAAGGAGCAGAGCAGCCAGCTTGTTAATGGGATGCCAGATTAGCACCATGGTCACCACCAGCCCGTAGAGCAGCAGCACGTGCAGCAGGGCCTGGATGGAAGGGGCGGGTTAGCACCGGCAGGCCCCGCCTCTCCTGAGTGGGCGGAGTCCTCAGGGCTCTGTGTGCCACACCCACCCGGGGAGCCCCTGACCCCAGGATTCTGCCTATCCTTACCTGCTGGTATCTGCCAGTGCAGGTGGCTTCATCTTTTCTTATACCATACGGTGTCCCAAAGGTTCATTAATATTTTCTATGTATGGTAACTTCTTTTTTTTGAGACAGGGTCTCACTCTGTACCCAGGCTGGTCCTGAACTCATTGGTGTAGCCCAGGCTGGCCTTGGACTCAGGACAATCCTCCTGACTCAGCCTCCTGAGTGCTGGGATTACAGGCATGTGTCACCACACCCAGCTTTATGTGGTGCTGGGGATCAAACTTAGGGCCTTGCGCTTGCAAGGCAATTGCTTCAATGGCTGTGCCATTCCTCCAGTTCCCTAGGGCGACTTTTGGGGACACTCAGAACATAGAATCTAGCCAGGTGTCATGGCGAATCAATGCCGAGTGGGCACGGTTTTCTGTCATCGTGCATGTTAACGCTTTTCCATTTCCCCTCTGGGACTCCCTGGACTTCCAGTACTGAGCACTTGGCGTCTTACCAGACCAGGGTTGTCGGCCACCAGGAAGAGCGTCAGGACCGCCCAGCTGACGGGGAGCTGTAGGGTGTAGAGGCCCAGGGGCAGGGCCAGGTGCCACCCAAAGCCTCCTCCCAGGTCCCTCCACACCAAGTAGGAGGCGTAGCTGTGGAGAAATGGTGGCAGAGGCTCTCAGCTGGCTCCTGGAGAAGCTCCCCTTGCATAAGGACTCTGCCGGGAGGGAGCCCTGGGGGCCGGGATGTGGACAAAGGGGTGTGGGCATGTTTTGAGGACCAGGGAGCTGGTGGGAGGATCTGGTGTGGGGAGGTGGAGTGGGGCATGGGAGGTTGGAGGGGTTGCTGGCAGAGGGCCAGCTGGAACCCTGGGCAGACAGAGGCTTCCTCTCTCTGGCACCCCCCAGGAATAGGTGAGACGGGGTACATCCCTTTAGAGATGGGGGCACCAGGGCCACATGTGAGGAACACATGCTCACCCCACGACCGAGTAGACAGTTGTCCACACCAGCAGTATGGTCTTGTGGGGTGGGCACCAGGACTCCTCACACCCCTTAGTCATTGAATTATGGGTGAGCAGCCAGAGCATCAGGGGTCCCAGCTGAGGCAGGCCCACAAAGATGGGGCCCTGAGGCCGCATTCGACTGCAGAGGCAGAATCTGGGGGGCAGAGGATATGCTAGTCATAGGTCTTCCCTCCTTCCTGTCCTGTGGCCCCTTGTTGGCCTCCACTCCCAGGGTGAAGCTGCTCCCACGCCGGAACCCGTCTTAGGAGGCCGAGGCACTGAGTTCTCTCTGCCGCCCGCCATCTTGGCTTGCTCCAGTCTGACCCCTCAGCGACCTCTCCCACCTGGGCCTCCTGCTGGGCTCGTTTTCAGGCTCCCGTGGACATTTTTTCTACACACTTTTTCTATATTGGTGACTGCTTCTGAGCTACCAGCTTCCCGCCTTCCGCAGGTATGTGAACGCTAGAGGTCAAGCACAGGGGTTGCTCGCCATCTAAATTCCCCCAGTAGGCTACATCTGGGCAGCTACATGGCAGGCTATCTCTGAGGACACTGTTTTGCCTAGGCTGGCAGGAACCCACCCAGGAGGCCTGTGGAGGCGGGAGCAGGAGCGTCCAAGGGCCATCGGTCCCAACTTTATCTCACTAGACCAGACTGGCATCCCCAGTGCCCACCCAGGCTGATCTGTTGAAATTCATGCCCAGCTAACCGTCCCTGTGGTTCTCATCTTGGAAGCCTTAGCTAAATTCTCCTCCTGGAGCACAAGGGATGAAGTTTCTCCCACAATTTCCCATTTCCCAAGGGCCAGGCTGCAAATCCCAGGCATCCATGGCTCTTGGGGCTTGAATCTCAAGGAACCATCCATCTCATCTTCAACAAGGATGCATCCATGCTCATTTGCATGTTATTTGCATGTGGGGTAATATATAGTCCCTCCTCCAACCCAGGCCCCCACCCAATAGCATTCTTCTCCTGTCCCCTTGGCATTTTGGCCTCTTCCCTATGACTCATGGAATCCGGAGGAAGCGTGGTATTTTCATGGTCTACACTGACTGCTTGATCCACATTTTCCCGTCAGGGCGGGGATGCGTGTCCTGGCGGCTCTGGGACGGGACAACTGACTCCCATGCCCGCACTTGCATCTTCCCGCGTGTCCTGCTCTGCTCCTGGCTGTCGTCCTGTTCACCTTTTGCCTTCTTATCTCCTCATCTTGGCTTTTTCTGGTTTTCTTTCCTGTGTTGGAAGTCTCCCCGGCAGATGCCCCCTTCTCTGGGCACCCACCCGCCAGTGCCCCCTTGCGCTCCGGCCTGCGCCCCTTACCTCCGCAGCACGCCTCCAGCCAGCGTCTCACGGTGTGCTGTGCACAGAGGGCAGAGGGCGGGAGGGTGAGGGCCAGGCCGGGCGGGGCCGGGCACCCGCTTGCCTGCCAGTCTCAGATGACAAGGGTGGTGACACTGGCCAGGGATTCAGCTTGCTGCTGGGTGGCCCAGGAAGGTCCTCTCAGTAGGAGTGCCCCCTGGCCTGCCAGATCTTTCTTTAATAAAATTTCATTAAATTGCTAAGTTGTCATACAGGTGGGGCTCAAACTTGCAATCCTCATGCCTCAGTCACCCAGCCTGCTGGATTTACAGACATGTGTTATCATACTCTGATAAATCCTTCTTTCAAAGAGTTTTTAAGTTCTTTTTTTTTTTTTTTTGAGACAGGGTCTCGCTATGTAGCCCCAGCTGGTCCTGACCTCACTATGGAGCCTAGGCTGGCCTTGAACTCAAAGCAATCCTCTTGCCTCAGCCTCCCGAGTGCTGGGGTTACAGGCGTGCACCACGATATGTGGGTATCGAACTGGGGAATCGAACTGGGGAATAGAACCCAGGGCCTGGGTTATACTAGGCAGACACTCTAACCACTGAGCTACACCTCCTAGGTCCTTCTTGGTGCCTGATCTTGCCTTTGATGGAACGGCTGAGGGTCTGGCACTACATCTGGAGCACAGTTGACACTCGTGGTCTCGGTGGCCTGGGGCCTCGCTCTGTGCTCCCCTGCAAGTGGGCCTTCAAACCGTCATCACGGTTGTCCCCAGGTGAGGCAAGCACCAGCTTTGGAAATGAACTCTCTGTCATCCATGATCACGGCTGGCTTCCTGGCTTGGAAGTCAACCCTGACGAATCTCTCCCACCCCTGGGACTTGATGACTCAGAGGCAAAGATGCAGGAGGGGGTGGGAATCGTGACTTGGGTGGCCCGGTGCTTCCCAGCAGTGTCCTGCCTCTCAGCTGACCCGAAGAGCAGCAGGGAGAGTGTGTCCCTGCCTGTTGGCCAAGTCCAGCCTCCCTTGGAACTGAGGCAGTGCTCTGTGCCACCCAGACCCACACTTGCTGCCTTTGTTCCCTGCTAAGTTCTGAGCACCCTTTCCTGGCTTGCCCTTTAGGGGTGGGATCGGGGAACCGGCCCCTGGGTGGGTGTCCACACTGCCCTGTCCCCTCCGCTTAGGCAAAAAAGCCGAAGGAGGCGTTGCAGCTAACTTCAGCAGAGGAAACTTGTTTTTTTTCCTCTTAAATTTTGCTCCACCCATAATCATACCCATCAGTGGGGTGCAGGGGGATGAGTACATTTTGGAATCATGGTCATTAGTGTATCCTTTGCCTCCAAAGTTTGTCATTCTCAGCATAATGCATGGTTGTTAGCTCTGCCACCGCGCTGTGCGCAAATACCTGCCAGAAGCTGTAATTTTGTACCTGTTGGAACCCCTCCTCTTCCCCTCCCCTTCCCCTCCCCTCCTCACCCTTCCCCTTCTCCACCCCCTGCCCCACTCCCTCCCCAATCCCCTATCCCACCCCCACCCCAGTCCCCCCACCCCTCCACTCTCCTGGCCTCAGATACTGGGCACTGCCCTGTTTATGACAGCGCTATCGCTGCAGCCAAGATGACCCGTGTCATCAACAGATAAACAGGTAAGGAAAATGGAACACCGATCTGCTTACAGATCTGTACCTGCCTATCTGTATCTCCAGGAATACTCGGCAGCGTTTAAAAATCAAAGCAGGGGCTGGAGGCATGGCTCAGCGGTTAAAGTGCTTGCCTAGCAAGTGCTATGTCAAGTGCTAAATATCGATTCCCCAGCACCACATAAGCTGGCTGTGGTGGCACATGCCTGTGATCCCAGCACTCGGGAGGCTGAGGCAGGAGGATTGCTGTGAGTCCAAGGCCAGCCTGGGGTCCATAGTGAGTTCAGGACCAGCCTGGGCTGCAGAGTGAGACCCTGTCTCAAAAAAAAAAAAAAAAAAAAAAAAATCAAAGGAAATTTGCGACAGGTGGATTAGGCTGGGCACATATAATATAAATATATAAATATATATATATATATATGCATAAAATGGAATACTATTCAGCCTTTAAAAATCATACAAGATATGGCTATGACAGGTGGATGAGCCAGACACCACATGATCCATTCATGTGCCGAATCTAAAGCAACAGGGATGAGGGCAGCGGAAATTGCTTGTTTTCTTTGGGGGGGGGGGGCGGGAGTTCCCCTGAACCACAGGAGGCCAGACCGTGGGATTAGCAGGCCCTGTGTGCTGGGCATTCTTCATTGATTGGTCCCTATGGACAGCTGTTATGCCACACAAGGTGGATGTTCCTAGCTGCATTTACCAGAGGAAGGGCCCGAGGCTGTGAGCCTACCCAAGGTGGCGCAGCCATCATGGGGGTGACCTGGGCTCAGCGTTGCCAGTGTCTACCTAGAATCCCCCCATCCCCCTTCACACACTCTGCAAGTTTCTTTTGTTTACTTGCAGGATTGAGGATTGAGCCCAAGACCTCTGCCCTGAGCCATGTCCCCAGCCTATTTTCATTCTGAGACCAGATCTTGCTCTGTCTCTAAATTGCCCAGGCTGGGCTTAATTTGCCATCCTCCTGCCTCGGCCTCCCAGCGTTCTGGGGTTGTAGGCGGGCACCATCATGCCCAGCCTCGGCCAGTCCTTACGGAGGCCCGCAGGACGCAGCAGGAGACACAGGAGCACAGACCCCTCTCCACGGTGCGCCTCCGGCCTGCCATCTCAGGATGGCCGGGGGCCCCAAAGCTCAGCCCTCACCCAAGGGGCAGCGCCCCTGCCAGCTCTGCGTAGGAAGCAGAGATGGGTACATCTCCATGCCACCAGCGCCCTGCGGAGTGGGACACCCTTGTGGAGCCACGTGTCCTCTTGGCTGCCTGGACTGGCTGGCTACCCTGCGTCACCACAGAGCTTTGTAGAGCTGCAGATCTCAGGCCCACCCGAGGCCTACACACTCAGAACCTGTAAATTAACATGTCCCCGGGGGGTTTGAGACCCTGCCTGGAGGTTCCCAGGAGAAGGCTCTGGCTGGAGGGGGCGGGGTACGCCCACCAGCAGGGCGCTGTGGAGAAGACTCAAGGCGCCGCGCCTGTCCCCAGAGTGTCCCCTCCTCCCACCCCTCCCGCCTTCCTTACAGCCGGAGCTGGTAGGTTGCCCGGCTTCTAGAATCTTCAGCTTGTCCCCTGCCCCCAGCTGGACTTTGTCAATGGACAGGGACACTCCCCTACCCGCTTCAGGCAGGAGGGAGGACCATGCCGGGAAGCGCAAGGCACCGCCCACCTCTCTGCCACGCCCACCTGTCTGTCCCAGCTCACCTGTCTGTCCCGCCCGCCTCCACCAGTGGCCTGGCTTGGCCTCTTGGCCTGGCTCACTTGTTTTCAGGAAGGAATTCGCATTCCTGGACAACCCAGTGGCCCCTGAGAGCAGGTAGAAGGTGAGCACCTCTTGGGGCACCTAGTGGGAGGTCACTTGGGCTCAGGGAAAGAACCAGGGCCAGTACAGCCAGGCCTGACTGAGAGTCAGGGCCGCTGCAGTGGGTCTCAGGACCTGAAGGATGCCTGCTGTGACTTCCCCCAACGCGCTCTTCCGGGGCTTTCTGTGGCCGGCAGTGGTACCTGGCAGTGGTACCTGGAGGGTGTGAGAACCCTGCGCAGGGGCAGGGCTGAGAGTTTAAGCCTGCTGGCCCAACTTTGCAGCAGGAGTGTGGATCTTTGTGCCTGAGAAGCACCTTCCCTGGGGCAGGGACAGCAGCGTGCCAGACGGTTTATTGAGGGCAATTGCCACCCAGGATTATTGAGGTCTGGGCAGGAAATTGGAGCTGAGGTGGGAGACGGGGAGCTCGGAGCTCGGAGCTCGGAGCTGGGTCTGTGCAGGATCAGCAGCAGCCTGGTTGTGCTGCAGACCCAGGACCCTTGCCTCTCCCCGGGGAGGAGTTGAGCTGGCCTCTGGGAGGCCGGGAGGCTGGGCACCGGGGACACGGCCACTGCACTGCCCAAGCGGGTGAAGGGCTACGGACTCTGGTCTTTGGAGGCCCCAGGGAGGTTGTTGCTATAGAAACAGTGTGATCCTGTCCTTTTTCCCCTTCACCCGGGCCTTGGTGGGCAGGTGGGCGGGCGTTGCTTACTGTGGGACCCGTGCTGAGCTTTTGGATCTCTGTGTTCATTCTCCCCGGAGGGGGAAACCCGTTGAGGGGTGGGGACGGCCAGAGATACCCTGAAAGTCCTCAGCATCCCTGGGCACCCGCCCTTCCTATCAACCGTTCCTCCTCTGTCCTCCTGGTGGGAGGAAACTCTTCCATGAAACCAAGGGACGGTGACACCACTCTGGGGGGACCACGGGAGATGAGCCCTGTGGGACCTTGACCCGGCGTGCAGTGGACAGCTTTTCTTACCGTTATTCATGTGGACAAGCCTAAAGGAGTGGGTGGCACCCGGGGCAGCTCACTGCTCCAGCCGCCGCCTTCCCACGGCACCCTCCCGGCCAGCGCACCTGGCCTGCACGTGTGCCCTGGCTGAAGAACGCTGAGCGTGGGCTACAGGGATGGGTTGTAGGGCCAAGGGAACAGTGACAAACTTCCCGGTGGGGACACAGGGGAATCCTGAGGAGATGCTGCCAGGTCTGGAAGGCGCTGGGGAGGGGAGCAGCCTTCCTGGGCCCTGAGAGGGGAAGAAGTGGACCTGCAGGGTCTCCGCAGACGCCAGCAGCCTCGAAGGCTTTTGTGGGGGACTGTGCCACCCGGCGAGGGGATTCCCTCCGCACCCCTTCAGAGCTGAGTGAGACGTCGTTGTTGACAGCTCTGGGCTACCCACGGTGCCCGCCGCTGCTGGTGCTTGGGAAATGTTCGCCGGAGTGGAAAGCCACTCATGGCAGTGTATGATCTAGACACGCTCGGGGTGGCCATGGGGACAGACCGCAGTGAGCCTGGAGAGGTGGCCATGTACTGACGCGCCACGGGAGGGGGCCAGGTGGAGAGAAGCGGAAAGCAGCGGCCAGGAGGCCAGAGTGGATGATGGGGCGTGGGGAACTCCAGAGTGCAGGAGTGTTGGATACCAGGGGGCTTGAGAGAAGAGGTGGGCGGAAGTGGTTTCAGGGGCTCTGGGAAGGCGCAGGGCGGGGCCGGGTGAGCAGGTGAGCAGGCAGTGAGTGTGCGCATCTGCCCCGCCTTGCTCCGCTTGCTGTAGTCCCTGTTTTCCTCTTTCTCTCCTCCCTCCTTTCTTCCTTTTCTTTTTGTTTTGATACCATTTTTTTTTTTTTTTTGAGGCTCTGTAGTTCAGGCTGGTTCTGAGCTCACTATGGAGCCCAGATTGCCCTCAAACTCACAGCAGCCCTCCTGCCTCAGCCTTCCGATGCTGGGATTATAGGCATGCGCCACCACACCTGGCTCCAATTTTTGTGTGGGGCTTAGGATTCAAACTCAGGGCCTTTCACCTGCTCGGCAAGCACTGAGACGCACCTTAAACCCTCCTCTCCCAACTGTTAATAACCTCAAAAAAGAGCAATCAAATTTATACAGAATCTATGCTTGGTGTGAAAAACTCAACACCAGGCAAAAAGAGTTTAAGGAAACTCCAGTCTTCACGCACACCTCCCACCCAGTCAGCGTGTCACATCTGTGCCTCGTGACCCACAGGAACAGTGTGGGGGTGTATGTTCGCGCTCCACAGTGGTAAGACAGGAGTCCCTGGAACACGGTTCCCTGCGTGGTCAGAGCGGCACAAGCCCCAGATGAGACGCGTCTTAGGGGTAAAGCCCACGTGGACGTGGATGACTTTGTATGAAGAGAGAACGAAAAATAGCTCATTAAATATGTCCTATCGATTGCCTGCTAAAATAACATGTCAAATATCCCAGAGTAAATACATCTTGTATGTTTCCCTATTCTTTTCAACTTTTTAATGTAGCCATTGAGAAAAATACGTATTTGATTGCTACTGTATTCTCATGGTGCACCACTATGCCAGGCCTTTTTCCAAACATTTATAGATAAATATATCTGTAAATATGTATCTATACTTGAAATTATTCTACTTTTGATTTGCGGTGCTGGGTACTTAACCCAGGACCTCTCACATTCTAAGCACATCGGTGCCATTGAACTTGATCCCCAGTCTATACTTTATTTACATGAATGAGAGATTAGTGTACCTGTGTCTTGCTACTTGGGGTGTGTGTGTGTGTGTGTGTGTGTGTGTGTGTGTGTGTGTGTGTACGTGTGTGCATGGCACTGGAGATCCAACCCAGGGCCTCCACCTTGAGCCACATCTCCAGCTGATTTCTGATCTTTGATTTTGAGACAAGGGTCTCTAAATTTCCCATACTGGGCTCGAACTTGTGATTCTTCTGTCTCAGCCTCCCAGAGCGCTGGGATGGCAGTGTGATGCCACCTGTCTGGCACACTTACTGTTCTCACTGGTAGAATTTGCTCTAGCCTGACTTGTAGATCAAGGAAGGTAGTTTGACAGACGAGGAAACTAAGGCACATCACGACAACCTTACCTGGCCACAGTAACCAAGATGTCAAATGAAGTCACATCCTTGAACTCTAAACTCAAGTTCTTTCTGCCTTAGAATTTACCTAAATGTACTAGGTCGTGGGGAGAGAGAGAGAGAGAGAGAGAGAGAGACTTGGACTCAGAGACAGAGACAGAGACAGAGACAGAGACAGAGACAGAGAGAGATTGGCCTAAGGACCTGACCTATTGGAGGCAGGGTTCTGGAATGTGCAAACCTCCTTCACTGCAGCCACATGGAAGCCATGTCCTGGTCCCCATGTCTCAAGGCTCGGCCTGGTCCCTTCTCTCCCCAGGTGCTCGTCCTCGGCTGGCCCAGGGGTGCAGGAGAGCCAGCAGCGCGGCGTCGCCAAGCGGATGTGCCCACAAGAGAGCTCCTCGCAACCGTCCCAGTTTCTGCTGCTGGTGGGGGTCCCCGTGGCCAGTGCCCTCCTTCTGGTTCAGTGCCTTCGATGGCACTGTCCTTGGTGGCGGCTGAGAGCCTGCCGGAAGCCACATGTCCAAGAGGAGTCGGTGCCCCCACCCACCCCGCCTCCAGAATTCGAGGTGCCGAGGCAGTTCCCGGAGGCCACTCTGCCGGAGGTGGCTGCTTTCTACCAGGAGCTGCACACGCCCACCCAGGGCCACACCGTCACCCGACAGCTGATGCACAAGCTACTGGTGTTCTCGGCGCGCGAGGTGGACCACCGCGGGGGCTGCCTGCTGCTCCAGGATGCAGGAATCTCCCTGCTCATCCCGCCAGGTACCGGCGCAGGGAATTCCCACTGCACACGGGGTGCTCACCTGAAGGGCACGGGGCATGGGTCCCTTTACAATTCTGAGAATTATTTCTTTATCTCGTGTACAAGGGCAGTGAGAATAAACAGTGAACATTTAAAAAATATATATATTACAGTAGAAGACACGTTGCCATGAATCCCTCAAGACCTCCCCTCACTTTTTACACACCCACCCCCTTGTCCATGCCCATTTCTGAAGCAATGTTGGAAGTCCTCTGTCTTGAGTGGCCTCACGAGGTGTGAAATACAGTGACCTGGGCTGCCGAGCGCCATCCCCCGGAAAGGCAGCTCCTAGAAACATGGCGGTGTGTCCTCGCCCACCTCAGCCACCGAATCTGGCCCCCTGTGACTTCTGGCTCTTCCCCAAAGCCAAAATGACCATGAAGGGTCAGGTCAGGCCGTCGAGGCAGCCAGGACAGCACAGCTACAGGTGCTCAGGGGAGAGATGCTTCAGAAAGGGCCAGGAACAGCGGGACACGTGTGACCACAGCGAGGAGACTTCAAAGGGGTTCCCGGCCATGAGGCTTTTACATTAAAGACATTTCACACGTCATCTTATTCTTCGGTCACATCTAGGAAGTTTGTAAGCTCCAAGGACACGCGCGTCACATACCTTTTAGGGCAGGGGGGAGCGCGACACCTTGTTCCGAGGACTCAGTGTTCAACTAAAGGAAGAAAGAACATCGAACAGATTTACACGAGGTGCCATATGGGGTGGCAGCAGCCCTGGAAGGAAGCGGGTGACAGGCTTGGGAGTGCACGCCGAGCCAGCGCACAGCCATCCTGCTCTGATCCGCAGCCCGGCAGGTGCCCTCTCCCCCGGGCTCCTGTGCTGCCTGCCTGATCTCTGTCTGCTCTCTCCCTCCCCAGGTGCCATCGCCGTGGGACGCCAGGAAAGGGTGTCCTTGGTCCTGGTGTGGGACCTGACAGATGCCCCCTCCCTGTCCCGAGCCCAGGGCCTGGTGAGCCCTGTGGTGGCATGTGGCCCTCACGGGGCCTCCTTCCTCAAGCCCTGCACCCTCACATTCAAGCACTGTGCCCAAGAGCCCGGCCACACGTGCACTTACAGCAGCGACACGCCCCTGCTGGACGCTAAGGCCTGGAGACCCCTGGGCCGGCCGGGCGCCCACACTTCCAGGGACGAGTGTCAGATCCAACTCTCCCACTTCAGGTAGGCACGAGTGCCAACCGGTCTGTCATCTCCCCGTGCGTCCGGCACTGCCGCACTCCATTCCTCCGTCCGTCCGGGAGGGCCAGCGAGCCCCTCGTCCCTGTGCGTCCCTTTCCCGGGCCTCTGACCTCACGTGTCTGCCTGCCTCTTTCTAACCCTGTCTGGGTCTGAGCACCCTACCTGTCTGTCTAGACGGGGTCTGTACCCGCCCCACCTGTCTTTCCACAGTCCCCTTCCCCAGTGCCTCTGTTTAGGACCATCCCCAAACTCCAGGATTCTGTGCCCCTCTAGTTCCTGGCTGTCTTCCATTTTTTTGGCTCTTTGGTCTTGCGTCCCCGTTTCCCTGCCACTCACAGAGCAGAGCAGGACTCTGGTGCACGTGGGGAGCCTCTCTTCCCTCTCCCCCTACAAGACAATACTTGTTGGCCCTTGCCCCACTCCGTGGTGGGCACCGTGACGTAGCTGTCTACCTCCCCTGGAACCCTCAAGAGCCTCCCTGGGGGGGTCTTGTCTCCTGGGAGGCCCCCAGGGACCAGAGCCTGGCAGCAGGTGCCCTGGGGTCTCAGCCACCTCGTCCACCCTGCTGCCTGTGCCCCCACAGCCTCTACACCTGCGTCGTGGAGGCGCCTGTGGGCCACGTTGCCCGCAAGTGGCTGCAGCTGGCTGTGTTCTGCTCCCCACTGGCACCCGGCCAGACCCACCTTCAGTTGCGTGTCTACTTCCTGAACAACACGCCCTGTGCCCTGCGGTGGGCCATGACCAACGAGGAGCCCCACAGCGGCCGCCTGCGTGGGCCCTGCCAGCTCTTCGACTTCACTGGGGCCAGAGGTGACCAGTGTCTGAAACTCAAGTACATCTCCGAGGGTGAGGGCAGTGAGGCAGGGGCTTCCGGGTGTCCCTGAGGCTGCGAATTAGGAGCCTCAAGTTCTTCCCTGGACTCCCAGGGTGGCCACAGCCTCGAGGAGATCCCCCCTCAGCTTGTGTGGCTACCTTCAGGACCCCCAAGGGGTCCTAGTCCATTCAGCCCCTGCCAGCAGCCCCCAGGATGGGGTGCAGGGACAGAGAAGGGGGCTGGTGGGGCCAGGAGTTCCCAGTCTCTGTGTGGCCTCTCCTAGCCCTTGGCTGGGCCTGTGGCATCGCCTCCGGGGCACGCGGCGTTAGCGTGGCTGTGGACTTGTCCCACGTGCGTGTGGCTGCTTCTCTGGGTGGGAGGCAAGGGGCTGTGTGCCATGGGTGGGGCGGGGAGGGACCGGAGTCCGCTCTGACTCATGGGAGTCCTGCTCACTTGAGATCCTCCGGCCTCTGCTGGGTCTCATGCCACGCAGCAACGAGGCCCTCTGCTGTGCCCCCTGCCCAGGTTGGGAGAATGTGGACGACAGCAGCTGCCAGCTGGTGCCCCATCTCCACATCTGGCACGGGAAGTGCCCCTTTCGCTCCTTCTGCTTCCGGAGAAAAGCAGGTGAACAGTCCATCCTGGGGCCCCATCCTGCCCTTCCCAGCAGCCCCCGCGCCGTGCAGCCCCGCTGGCCGGGCACATGTTTTCTGAACGTCTCCTGGGCTCTTACCCCAAGACTTCTCCCCGGCCACTTTCTCACCTTCTTCTTATAGCCAATGAGAGCGAGGACTGCTGGGCACCGACCAATGAGATCATTGTCACCATGCACACCTTCCAGGACGTGAGTTGCTGCTGAGGGGCTGGGAAGGGGCAGGGCCTGTGGAAGACTGGGCAGTGGGTGGAGTCTGGTGCCAAGTGGGTCGGGACCCAATTTCATACCCCAGTAAGTGACCATGGCATTGGCACAGAGCAGCCGTCCCAGCTCTTCCTTTCTTCTGGGTACTGCGGACTGAACCCAGGGCCTTTGCACTGAGCTACATCCTCAGCCCCTTTTTATTGTTTGAGACAGGATCTGACTATGTTGTAGGTAGGGTCCACAAATGGGGCTCAAATTTGTGACCCTCCTGCTCCAGCCACCCAGAGGGCTGGGATGACAGGTGTGAGCCACCCCATCCGACACCAGCTCTTTGAGGGACTCAGGCCACTTGGCCAGTTCCGACTCTCTTGCCCATATGGAGGGAATCCGGCAGAGTCACTTTAGCTCAGTCCGTCTTCCAGCTCGGGGAGCTGGGGCACCGAGGGGACATGGCTTCTTTCTGAGTCCACAGTCACCACCTGAGAGGTGCTTGTCCCCTCCCTCCCGGGGCCTTGGGAAGACAGGATGAAATCAGGGTGGGGCGTCTTTGGAGAGTTGTCCTGGCGTGTCCATGGAGGGCAGGCAGATGCCACCCCGCTGTCACCTGGGGAGAGAGCCAAGAAGGAGAGAAAGGGCACCGACGGCTGAGCTGAGCATTTCTGCCACCGTCCCAGCCCCACGACTCCCTCCAGGACCTCGTAGCTCGGGACTTGCCCTGTTTGCCCCTGGCATTCCAGCTTCCAAACAGCAGGCTGGGCTCACCTAAATGTGGAGCCCTGAGTCGGGGAAGAGGGGGTGCGTGGGGCTGTGTCTCCCGGGGAAGCCACTCTAGTGACAGGCTCTCCACAGGAATGGAGGCCAGCCTCCGGCTTCTTACATGGTTGTGTCCCCTAAGTGCGTCCCCTGCCTCTCTGTGGACTCAGGGCTTGGAAACCAAGTACATGGAAATCCTGCGGTTCCAGGCGTCGGAGGAGGAGGCCTGGGCGGCGCCGCCTCCCATCGGCCAGCCACCTCCGTGCAACAGGTGAGCTGCGGGCTGCTGCCCCTACACGGGTGGGCTCCTGTCTAGGCCACGGCAGCCCTTGGGTGGAGGTGGGAGAAAGCCAGATGAGACTCTCGAGTCCTTCCCCCCATGACCACGTCCCCATCCCCAGGCTGCCCCCGGAGCTCTTCGAGCAGCTGCAGATGCTGCTGGAGCCCAGCAGTGTCACCGGCAATGACTGGCGGCGGCTGGCCTCTCACCTGGGCCTCTGCGGCATGAAGATCCGGTAAGCAGGAAGAGACAGGTGGGGTTGGGGGTCCTCAGGACACCCTGGGAGCAGCGTGAAAGCCGAGGATGGTTCCTCCCTGCACCATTCCCCACCAGGCAGTTCTCTTAAGGGTCACTGGCTCCCCGGAACCTAGGGGCAGCCCTAGCTCATGCCAGCACACGTGATGTGTGTTTAACAACTATTTGGTCACCTGGCGGGCCACTGGGCACTAGTCAGTGCTGCCCGCGCTGTGTCCTGGGGACAGAGTGGAAGAGCACAGGACACACCATGTGCACAGCATGTAGCTGGGCTGTGCATGGTCATCAGCGTGACCAGACCTGGTGGTGGTGACCCAGCCACAGTGTACCACCTGGGGAACTCGTGAAGAAATGAGTGGACGATTCTGAGCTGGGTTGTGAGTGGGGTCAGAGGAGACTTCACCAGGGAGAGGGGCCTGGGCTGGAACACTGGGTGGGTTTAGACCCACCCTTTACTTAGGCCTTAGCTCTAGCTTCTCACAGGAGCACCCACCCCGCCTGGAAGTGCACACCCAGGGGATCTGGGCTGCACGCTCCTTGTGAGAATCCAGTGCCGCAGGACCTCAGGGGGAGCTGAGGCAGGGGTGCCAGCCCCGCCTCCCCCTTCCCCTTCTGTGGAAAAGTTATCTAGTGCCCAAAAGCTTGGGGACCCCTGCAGCAAGGTAGGCAAACAGCTTAAAAACCAAAACCACAAGTGGTGTTCTTGGAGCCTTCAGAGTGCACCCCATATCGGACAGTGAATTGAATAGAGAGAAGAGGGCGAGGGGAGTTGAGCCCCGACCCAAGTGTGTGGGGGTTCTCTCCTGTGGATGGGGATGGGGAAGGCTTCTGGGAGGAGATGGTCAGAGGAGGGGGAAGGGGATTATTCTCTCTGGGGATAGCTGCAGACGTGGCTGTGGGTGTTCTGCGTACAGAAAGCAAGGTTTGGAGCTGCGAAAGGTCAAAGAGATGTTACTAGAGTGGTGGCTTCCATGCAGGGGTGGGGGTAGGGGACAGGGTGGCGGATGGGGAGAGGTAGGATGCTGGGACCGGGAGAGAGGTAGGAAGGCCTAGTGGGTGGGTGGGAGAGGTGGGTGGGACAAGGACAGAGCACTGGAGCCTGGAGGGACCTTAGAGGTCCTCTCCTCCAAGCTCAGGGCTCTGGGGTATAGTCCCCAAGCCAGGACAATGTCCAGTTTCAAGGTCCTGGGGTCACCCTCTGGGGGGGTGGTGGTGTCCCTGCTCAGGCAAGAGAAAAGAGGGGCCCCTCCCTCCTCTACCCTCCTGCCCCGCCCAGGTTTCTGTCCTGCCAGCGCAGCCCGGCTGCTGCCATCCTGGAGCTCTTCGAGGAGCAGAACGGCAGCCTGCAGGAGCTGCACTGCCTCATGGTGGCCATGGAGCGCCTGGACTGCGCCTCGGTCATCCAGGGCTACCTGGGCCAGACGCCTGGCAGCAGCCCGGCTGCGGCTCGCGGCGGCGCGCGGGAGAACCAGCACCTGGAGCTGGACGAGAAGTTCTGAGCGTCCACTGGGAGGAGGAACGGGGAGCAGCCGGACCGGTCGTGCGGGGTCCGCCCTTCCCGCCCCCATGGGCACCGCCCTCGGCCCGGAACCCTGTGCTGCGTGCACTTCCTCGCCGGGCCCGCAGGGGGCGCGGGAGCCCGGGAGATGCCCGCCGCCTGCTCCTCCCGGGAAGCCGGTTCCCAGGCCCTTGGCCTGGCCCCGTGGCCCCGCGGGCCCTGCTGGGCGGCTGGCCAGCCCACGAGCACACACCGAGCTCTTGGTCCGTCCAGCACCGGGCTGGGGTCGCGGGGAACAGTGGGAGATTTGCAGCAGGGCCTGGATCCCTAACAAGGGCACAGTTCTAAATGCGGTGCCAAGCACAGACGTTGTAACAGCAGCTGGCTGGGCCTGGCAGGGCACATCTGTAATACTAGCATTCCAGGAGGCTGAGGCAGGAGGGTTGCGAGTTCAACCCCATCGTGGGCAACTTGATGATTTAGTAAGACCTTGCCTCCGAATAAAAAAGGCTGGGGATGTAGCCCAGCGGGAAAGCCGTGGGGTCAGTCAATCCCCATCCAGTACAACCAGGGCAAAACCCAGCACCTCCCCAGGTCAGGGGCTATGGTGGGCGTCTTGTGAGCTGGGCTTTGCTGGAGGCGTCAGGAAGGGAGGGCCCGGATGTGGCTAAAAGAAACACCAGGTGCCAGGAGACAGGACTGGAAGCCCATGGGGATCTGGGTCCTGAGGAGGGAGGCCGGGAGTTCAGGACGGTTCTAGAAGGGCCAGTTATCTGCGCTGGTGGCAGGCTGTTCTGCCTTCCTTGGCCTCCTCCTGCAGCGGCCAGTGCGTGCCTACCTCGTCCTGTTCTGCCACTTTCTACACGAGCGTAAAGTGGAGAGGGTCCCCCAGCCCTCACAGTCCGGCCTGGCCCCGTGACGCCTCATCACCCCGTGCCTTAATCTTCCTTCCGCCCTGCCCTGGCATGTTCTTCTCTATGTGAAATCCTCCCTTGCCCCTCTCAGGCAAGCGTCTCTAGACACACGGCCGCCTGGACAGGAGGACAGGGACAGACAGGTCCCACATGCCCCTTCAGGCGTCACTGACTTGATCAAGGTCGAGCGACCTCTTCTGGGACACTAACCATTTGCCTCTGTATTTAAAAACATGATTTTTAAGAAATGAAGAACAGTATTTACAGTAAATTATGAAAGTTGCCTTTCTTGGTTGCTAACTGTATTTTGCTCAGGTCGGTGGGTGGATTGGGATGAGGGGCGGTGTGGGGGTGGGGTGATAGGAATCCCCTGTGCAGGGGTGGGTGGGAGCCATTTTGGAGGCGGAGCTTGTGCTGGTACACACGCTGTCCAGCCAAGTCCATCAGACAGGTTACTTCCCTCTGTTAGAAGCCAGTGCTCACATCTGGTCCTTGGGTCCCCTGCCTCTGCCTGTGGCTGCACCGACCTCTCCCACCTTTCCTCTTGCTCCCTCTAACCCACCAAGGCTGCTGGTTGCCCCAGGCTGGTGCCTTGCTTTTTCTCTGTGGCTTGGCTCAGCACCGGCTCAGCACTGGACCCGCGAGAGCCCTGCCTGCCCCGCAGCCCTGCCACAGTTTCCTCACGGTCTCCATCAATTCTCTACTCTGTAGTCCACAGGCGTGTTAGTGTCCCTTTTACCCTGGAAGCAACTATTTTTAGGGGTTCAGGACTCCTGGAGTTGTGAATAGAAGCCATGGGGGTTCTGGGACAGGATAAGGTGTTTCCTCCAAGAGGTTTCTCAGAATAGGTTCCCAGGGTTGGAGAAGGAAGGCTTGGAAATCCTGGGGCAGGTGGAGGGTGTGCGATTCCTGCTAGGAGCAGAGGCCACTTCCTGTCTCACACCAAACCCAACGGGAGTTGCTATGGTTTGGATCTGGACTGTCTGCCAAAATCTCACACATGAAAGGTAAATTGATGATGGTGTTAATTCTTTGATTTCCTGGGCCGTTAGGATGTAGGGTCTGGTCAGAAGGGGTGGGGGTTGACCTGAAGGGACATGTCCCTGGGATTTGACCTAGAAGAGGCAGGTCACAGGGACTTGACCTGGAAGGGGCCGGTCATTGGGCCATGACCCGGAAGGGTATATGCTGGCTCCGCCCTTCCTCGCTCACTTGGCTTCTGTGAGGGGGTGGACAGCTTCACTCCAGCTGGGTCTCTGGCATGTGCACCCACCATTGCCGGCTGCCCATGAGCGGAATGAGACCTTCTGAAACTGTGAGCTAAAATAAACTTATCCTCCCTTAGGCTGGGAATGTCAGCTTGTGTTGACTGGTGCCCAAAGCGTGTGTGACAGTGGGCATCAGAAGACCTAGTGGTTGGCCCTGGCTCTCAGGTGACTGGTAGAGCTGCCTTCTTTCTGAGCCTTTTCATCTGGCAGCAAAACAGCCATCTTAGAGACTTCCTAAGGGCCCTTTCTGAGCCAGCCCACAGAGAGGACACACTGGTGACCAAACAGGTATCTACAGAGAGATTTCCCTTCTGTATCGTCTTAAGGTAGAGCAGTGGGTCGCAGCTTGGAGATTTGCTCCAGCCCTTCCCTCACAGGTTCCCCGCCTGGTCCTGAGAGACAGACCCATGATGTCTGCCCCTGTGCGTGTCATAGACACAGGCCTAAACTTCCACCTGCTGGGCTTAGGGTCTGGGGCTAAGGAGGAGATGAGAGGGTTGGGAGGGTCCTAGTCTACGAAGCTCAAGCCACCTACGCTCAGAGGTGACGGTTGTTCTCGGCGTCCCTTCTGACTGCTGGATCAGCTTTGAGCCAACATTCAGGTCTGCACAGCCCAACAGATATACCATAAAGCCACGTCAATTTTATGCTTTCTAGTATAACATGGTAGTAGTAGTCAACACCAACAAATGTGAAAAGGAACAGGTGCCACTTGTTTAAATAATACATTTTGTTTAACCTAATATATCCAGAATATTGTCCCTTCTGTGTAAAATCATGAGGAAATTATTGCCCTATCTTGTTATTTTTTTCATATTAAGCACCAGAATATGACATGCACTTTATAATTATAGCATATCTCAATTTGTATGTTGCTGTAGTTTGCAATATTCCCCAAAAGCCCATGTGCTCAAGGCTTGCCTCCCTGAGTGGGAGCTGCTGCCGGGAGGTGGTAGAACTGTGATGAGGTGAGACCTGGTGGGAGGAAGTTAGGTCCTTGGGGGTATGATGATTTGGATCTGGAGTGTCCCACAAAGCCTCATGTATTTGGAGGCAGTGGGAGGGTGCCTATGGAATTGCGCACTGATGGGAGGTGACGCTGGGCTGGAAGGACTGGATGCTTGGGTTTGACCTGGAGGGAGGGACTGTGTCATCTTCTTGAGATATGGGACACCCAGGACAAAGCTTTCAGGTGTATGTTGTTGACTTGTGGGCCAGGAGGTGAAGGAGAAGCACCCACTCTGCCTGGCCCAAGTAGCAGCTTGAACTAAGTAAAGGAAGGCGAAGAGGCATTGTTAAAGCTTCTTCCGGGGAAAGCTCTGGCCTTGCCTGAGTCTCCAGACATCAACTTGCTCTTGGGTTCACTTGGCTTTCTGTCCGCAATGCTCTGAGCAGCTCTCCAGCCTCTGCCATGGGCTTCCACCATTCCTTGCTGGCTGCCCATGAATGGGCTGTGTGAGACCTTCTGAAACTGAGCTAAATAAATCTCTCCTCTCTTAAGTTGTGAATGTAGGGTGTTTTGTCTTACTTATGAATAATTAAGACAGGGAGCATGTTGGACCCCAGTGCCTTCCTCTTACCTTTTGCTTTCTGGCCTCCACGAGGTAACTGGGTCTCCTGCACATGATAGGCTCCCACCAGGGTGTACTGTCCTGCAACGGGCCCATGGCAACAAGTTTCTGGTCACGATTGCATTGGGCCTGTTGTGACACAGTACACCACAGTGGGAGCGCGTGGCTAATTAACCATGGGCTGAAGCCATGAGCCAAAATGAACCTTTTGTCTTTACATGTTACCTCTGGTATTTTGTTACAGTGACAGGAAGCTGACTAACAAATACGCCAACTTTTCATAGGGAACATTTAATCTGGATTTAGCTTTCATAAAATTTTCAGGTGTACAAACTGCATTTACATACATGGTTATACAAGCTGAACATTTTTCTTTTTTCTCACCATTTTTATTGATATACATAGGCAATACATAATGTTTTCAATGAACTTGTGCACTTCGTGCACATATACATCACATCAACTTTACAATCCCTTCCGATTTTTGGCCCTCCCACACCCTCTTCACCCCCCTTCCCAACTCCCACTCTCACACTATAGAATGCCTGTATTCTGGTTTTCCCAAATCAGGGAAACCATATGATACTCAACACGTTTAATTTTCTGTATCTGATCTGACTCATTTCACTCAAATCACCACTCTTTAGCTCAGCCTCCTAGTCCCTGAACGGGCCACAGAGGTCAAATCTTGATTCCTCTTCTCTGAGTTCAGCAGATCTCTTTATTGGGATATTTGCCCTAAATTCTTTTTTTTTTTCTCTGTATTTTGCTGTATCTTTGTTGAAATTCTTTAACCTGGCCTCACCCACCAGTCCACATAAGAAAAGAACTATAACAGTGTAATTCATAAGGCTAGTGAATGTGAGAAAGAAAAAGAGAGCAGTTAGGTTTCAAATGCCTTAGCTGAGTACGGAAAGGTAAATGTTTGCACATTCAAAAGGTCATCATCACCTCAATCGGTTTTCTTAGGATAAACTGACATCAAAGACCAAGTAAGTGAATTGCCATGACAAACAAACTTAAGTCTAAATCAGATTGCTATATTAAATGAACTTAAATCTATGTCAATAAGTATACTTAAAGCAATAGATATGATGGCATATTTATTTCAGAATTTTTAAAACTTTCATTACTTATTTACTCACATTTTACTACTTATTAACATTTTGCCAAATTTGATTTATCGTTTTATCTACCTATCCATCCGTAAACTCATACGTACATATTATTTTAAAAGACTTATACCAATTCCCCATTTTCAATGTCATTATTCTGTTTTTCAAACTAATATACTACTACCAATTACAATTATGTGGGGAAATTTCACAGATTTTATAAAACAAGCTGGACATTTTTCAACGATGAAATTAGGGATCAGTGAAGATTGAAAGCTATGATTTGAGTTGGGAGGGATCAGATGAAGTAAGATCTCAATTCTAAAGGGGCACCAGCCATATTTCAAGGGCTCAGAAGACATTGCAGCTGATGGGTCTGATTAATGGTCAGCCCGGGTTTGGGCTGGGCGGAACTTCAGGGTGCACTTGATCATCTACTTGTTCGTCTGTCCATCCGTCTATCCACCCATCCATCCATCTGTCCATCAGTCCATCCGTCCATCTGTCCTTCCATCCATCTGTCCATCCGTCTGTCCATCCAATCTGTGCTGCTCCGTGCCACGCCCTGCAGACATCGCTGGTGATGCATCTTTAATAAAGAAGAGTATTCCTGTCCTGTGGGAGCTGCTGGGATGGGGGGAGGGGTGAGAGAGAGATTGGATCTCTTCCTTTCCATGCAACTTTGCACATGGCTCAGGAATGGCACGGGGGACAAGGTCCAGACCAACACTCTGCACAGGCATGGTGGGCACTGCAGCCCAGTGTGGAGCAGGCAGTGGTTGGGTGGGGCAGCACAGGCCCGTAAACCTGGCACTCTGGGAGGCTGAACAGCAGGGTCCTGAGTGTGAGCCCCTCCTGGGCAACCTAGCGAGACCCTGTCTCCAAAGTTAAAGTAAGAGTGGCTCAGCGTGTAGCTCAGTGTGAGGGCTCTGGGTTCACTTCTCACTGCTGCCATGACACCCCCTCCACACGAATACACAATCATCTGGTGGGCTGGGAAGTAGATTTGAGGCAGTTTTCAGGAACGCTGCCTTGAGCTAGGCTGCGGGACCAGCTTACGGGGGAACATGCATCCTTGTGGCTA
The DNA here is from genome assembly GCA_004027205.1 of Ctenodactylus gundi. Taxonomy (NCBI): domain Eukaryota; kingdom Metazoa; phylum Chordata; class Mammalia; order Rodentia; family Ctenodactylidae; genus Ctenodactylus; species Ctenodactylus gundi. The sequence continues at coordinate 27,211 of PVKB01005021.1, read as the reverse complement.
GTGGAAGCTAGGAGCTTCTATGGCTGCCCCTGCCACCACCCGATGTTCCTCCTGAGGCAAGAGCCAGGCCTCCCCACCACCCATCAATGCTGACACCTTTGTGGCTACCTGTGCTAGCTGAGGCAGAAGCCCTGTGCTTTGCCAGATCCCCCTCACTGCTCACTTCTGGGGCAGAGAAAAACGGGTCATCAGGTTGTCACAGTTCATGCCGCTTGTCTGTATCTGAGCTGGGAGCCATCTGGAGTTGGAATATTGGCTTTAATATTTGAAAGTGGGACTTATTATAAGGGGTGATCAAAATATATGGGTGTTTAAATTTCTAAAAATTCGTTACAGTAAAAGGTGCATTGCCATTAATCCTCCTCAAAATTGTCCCCCCTTCTTTGGGAGCACATGTCTTAGTTACTTTTTTTGGTGCTGGAACACAATGCCTAAAATCCACAAAGTAAGAGGGAAAAGATTTATTTTAGCTCACAGTTTCAGAGGCCTCAGTCCATGTCTGCTTGGCTGGCTCCAGTGGCAGAAGGGCCTTGTGTGGAGGCCAGCTCTTCACTGCATGGCAGGCAGGAAGCAGAGAGAGAAGGGAGGAGCCAAGAAGATATACATATCTAGGTCCCACCCCCAGTGGGCCATTCCTCCAATCAGGCCCACCTCCTTGCAGCCCAGAAAATCATCAGTGGGCAAATCTACTGGTGAGTATAACATCCTCACCCCATGATTCAGCCACCTTTCAAATGTACGAGGCTTTTGGGGGACGTTTTAGGTCCAAACCATAACACATAGCCTCATAAGAGAGGCCCCAGAGAGTGCCCCATGCAATATCCCAGAGAAAAGATACCTTCCATGAACCAGGAAACAGGACTCTCAGCAGAACCATTTATGTTGACACTTTGATCTTAGATTTCTCAGCTCCCAGAACTGTGAGAAACCTACTTTTGTGGCTTATAAGTGACCCGGACTATGGTATTTTTGTTACAACATCTCAAACAGATTGAGACAAGACATGCGTAGCAGATTATACTGCAGAGGCTGAACATGCAGACAACATTTCCCAGACGCCTTAGCGGCTGGGCAGCTAGGCATGTTTAGGCTGGACTCAGGCTGGACTTTCACTTGGAAATGAATCATGTGGGGGTTTGAATAGGACACGTGGCTGGCGCTTCTTTTGAGGGGCTAGAAGATGGCTTAGCATGTGTGCCTTCTGGTATCTGGGAACTAAGAGCAGTCCACCACTTACCATTCAAGTAGCCAGCGGGACTCTACACTGTATAATATAAACCCATTTCTAACGAACCAGCGATACTTTCTCCGGACAGAATGCCCTGTGTTCTGCTCACTTGGCGGGCATTAAAGTCTTATGATATCACCAAAGACGATAAGAGAGCTGGTGAGTTTACAATGTCCCTAAGAGGTCACAGGGAACCAATCGCATGTTGGCCTCTCTGCTCCAAATTAAAAAAAATATTGGATCTGGTGAAATACAGAAGCTCAAGAGGGCTTCTTTTGGAGAACTGTCATCCCTCTTCATGCTTTTTACAGCCTTGCAAATTCAGTTTATTCATCGGCTCAGCACACATTTGACTGTTCTCCGACGTGCTTGGAATCTTGCGTGCTTTCATTTATTTTCTTATCGTTTAAGTAATCTTTCTCATGCCGGATTTAATCCGGACTGTGTTGGCATCTTGTTGGTGGAGATGTTATGGCTCCCGGCCAACAAAGAGCTAACATCCATCCTTGCTGGTTAATGTCATAATGTCATAAAGACGTTAGCCTAAGGACGGGAATAGGCTTATTATTTAGCGAGCTTCAGGTGGGAGCAGCTTCAGTTTCCAAACAAACCCGGAAAGATGCCATCAGCAATCGCGGGCTCACGTTCGAGGCATGCAGATGAGGGCGAGGGTGGGACCAGAGGGAGGTTTCTAGTTGATGTGTAGAGACCGGTATAAGGCAGGGTCTGCCACCTCACTGCCCTGTCCCTGGGAGTCCTGGTACATCTCAGAAAAAATGTGGGACAGAGAAGGGGACCTGGTGGCTCTGATCATCTCCGCAATCTGCCAGAAAAACATTCATATCTGTCTTGTGCCTGCTGAGTACACACCCTGGGGGTTCCCAGACTCAGGATGTGGGCGCTGTGGCTGAGGAGATCAGCTGCAACCTGGGGACAGAAGTGGCCACTTTTTGGTACCTGATATCACATCCCTGGGGAGCAGTGGGATCTGGAGACTCCTCTCCTGCCTGCCCGTGCTGGTGTCTCTGCCTTCTCTGCCTCCTCTCCTGGCCAAACTGTTCAGGTACGACTCAGGGACACTTTTTTGGAGGAGGGAGAAGATCAGGTGGCCCTTTGAGTCCGGGCTCTGTCTCTTCCCTGGGAGGAAGTCCTTTCATTTGTTTGGTTTCTTCAGAGCAGAGGTACTTCCCTTCCCTAGAGGCCCAGGCCTGGAGCTTGGGAAGGCAGGTGAGTAACTTGGGTTCTCAAAGACTTCCAAGATCAGTCTCTCTCCCTGCACATCCCAGGACATTGTTTAATGTGTCTGAGGTTCTGTCTTCTCCTCTGGATGTTGGGGACAGTGCCACCTCCCTGGATGTTGGGAACCAGTGAGACTATGAACATATAACATTTGGCCCACAGCCTACACATACCTGGTCTAATAGTACTAAAAGCCTTCATCTTTGGGGCTGAGGGCATAGTTCAGTGGTTACAGCACTTGCATAGCATATGTAAGGTTCTGGGTTCAGTTCCTAAGGACCACATGGAAATTAGGTAGGCATGGTGGTGCCCGCCTGTAATCCGAGCTCTTGGGAAGCTGAGGTAGGAGGATTTCTGTGATTTTGAGGCCAGCCTGGAATTCAGAACCATGGACTACAGAGGGACATGAAATAAAAATAAAATAAAATAAAATAATTAAATAAGAATAAAAAAGTCTCAAAAAAAGAAAAAGTTAAAGTAAGAGCCACCATCTTTGTACCAGCCTGCAGTGGCCTTGGGCTGATTTTGCCCGTGGAATATCCCGTCCTCCCCTCCAGTGGCACACTGACATTCTTTCAGATGTCTTCTTTTTCCATGTGTCAGAGGGAAATTATGCCAGAGGGCAGAGCCTTCCTCTCCTGCCCTTGGAGCAACTGAGTGAGGGGGCAGGCCTGGGGCACAGTCACTGTCAGTCTGAGAGAGTAGACTGAGGATGTGTTAGGCACTGATTGCATGTGTTTCTCTCAAATTCTTACATTTAAGCCCAATGGGATGGCTGAGGAGGCAGGGCTTTGGGAAGTAGTCAGGTTTGAAGGTGGGGTCTAAACAAATGGGATTAGTGCCCTTAGAAAAAGTGACAGCATGCTTTGAGTTGTGGTGGGGAGTGCTTGTAATCCCAGCATTTGGAGTTCAAGGCCATCCTGGGTTACAGGGTGAGTCCATGGCCCATCTAGACTACATAGGCCTTATGTCAAAAAACTAGCCCCCCCCCCCCGCCCCCAATAACAAGAAGAAGCATTCTTCCCGTGGGCTCTTTTCTGCAAGCCAGGAAGCGGCCCTCACCAGATGCTGTTTCTACCAGCACCTCCATCTTGGACCTTGTGGTGGCCAACACTGTAAGAAGTTCATCATTTAAGCCACCTATTCTGTTACCGTGGGGTTCCTGTGCTGAAACTCCTGTCCTGAGAGCTTTCTGTGTATGACCTTGGCCTGAAGAATCCCTCCTTCCTTGTCAGGCAGGATCAGAGCAACCTTCCTGACCCCCACATAGCAACATAACAACTTTCTTGACCTCAACATAATAACCTCCCTGGCCCCTGTGGTCAGCCAGCTCACAATGGCATCTCTGGCTCCCAGCACAACCCCATCTGCAAACCCACAATCCTCCGTCCGCTCTCCCAATCTACCAGGCAACCTGGCTTTGCCCTCTTCTGCCCAATCCCTGACCCATACTCCAGCTAAACAGCCCAATCCCTGACCCTCCTGCTGGCCAATTCCCCCACACTACACAAAAGCTCTGCTCTCCCCACCATTAGGGCCTAACAACTGGACTTGCTACCAAGGCATCAGGTCATGGGGGCAGCAAATTTTTAACTCCAAATTCTCTCGCTGCTGGTCAGTTTTGGTTTCACCTGGGTCCCTTTCTGATCTAATAGGTACAGATGCCCGAGTGAGCTGAGACACGCATGTCGCAGAACCATGGAGGGATGGTGGGTGTACCATCGACCTGCCGTTCCTAGACTGGGGCTGGAGCCCCCGAGTCTTTTTGTGAATTTGGGGTGTGGACCCCCGTCTTCTCATGGATTTGGGGTGTCCTGATGCATTCTTAGTCTCTGGGTTCAATTCTCAAGCGAGTTCAAGACGCTTCTGGCTTACAATTGCTTTTAGACTTGTTTTCCTCTATTGGAATCAAGAATTCCGATGAAGTGGAAGGTGGTGATGCAGGCCTGGGATCCCAGCACTCTGTGAGGCTCAAACAGGAGCATCCCAAATGCAAGTCCAGCCTGGGCTACTAAACTTAAAAAAAAAAAAAAGGGCCTGGGATGTAGCTCAGGGTGAAGGCCTTGGATTTAACCTGTATCTGATGACTATCTTTTAGCCTCATATCTAAGGCATGAAATGTCACAGACTCCATTAGTCACCTACCACAGTGTAGCGTGTTACCCCCAAGTTGGTGGCTTAGTGCGACCGGAGTCATTACGACCTAGGCTCCTCTCTGTGGGTATGGGGCCTCTCTTGGTCTGCAGGTTTGACTGGAGCTGGGGGACCCTTCACCTGGCTGGCCAGTGCTTGCTGCCTGCTGCCTGTTTCCTGCAAGGGTGCTCCCCAGAGGACCCGGAGAGCCTCTGCTTGTTGATGGCTCTGTTGTTCATTCTCAGGTGACCTGACCAGGGGGCTGGAGAGACGGAAGCTGGGAGCTCCCAGCCTTAGCTCTGTTCTGTGTCAGGCGAGTCAATGCCACCGTCCTCTGTCACAACTCGTTTGCCCTGGAGTAGGCCTCTTTTCTTCCCATCCTTCATAATGTGTGTATACACTGGGGAGTGGCTAAATTGAGTTAATTAAAATTGGCATTATTAAGTCATGTGCTTCTTTCTTTTCTTTCTTTTTTTTTGAGACAGGGTCTTGCTGTGTAGTCCAGGTTGTCCTGAACTCACTAGGAAGAACAGGTTGACCTCGAACTCATGGCAATCCTCCTGCCTCAGCTTCCCAAGTGCTAAGATTACAGGTGTGTGCCACCACGCCCAGCTTTATGTGGTGCTGGGGAATCAAACTCAAGGCCTTGTGCTAGCCAGGCAAGTGCTTTAACAGCTGTGCCATTCCTCCAGCCTCTACTCCCTGTTTTATTTTTACTGTTGAGTTTTTGGTCAGCATATTTCCTGGACTTGGCATAAGCTTCAAGACAAAGGGAGGAAGGGAAAGTAGAATTCTGTGTCCCTGATCAGGAGTCACTAACAGTGACAGCAGGGCATGAGCTCCCAGCCCCCGGCAGTTCTCTCCCATACGCACTCCAATCCCTGGAGATAAGAGAAAAACAAACAAGAGGGACTCTGTGTGGGACAGTGGACGGGACGCTGGCTCCGGCCCCTTCCCTGATGAGAAGCCTTTGTTTTCGATTCTTCTAATACATTTCACATTGTAACGTCCCTGATTCTGACCACATATTACACTATATGCTTCAGAGCTGGGGGCCCAGGGAAGTGACTTTGGTAAAGCGACTCTGGATTCTAGGGGCGAGCGAGCAGCCCGGGTTGCAGACCATGTGTCTTAGGGATCTGCACACTGTACTTGTTTGGATTCACCGGCGCACGGTCCCCCAGAGCTCGGCGACCAAGGGACAGAAACCCCTTTCTCTAGTCCCTCCCCCCCAGCTCCCCTCCCTCCAGGGGTGGCGCCTCCTCCTCCTGCTTCACAGGTGTCTTTTATAGTATGCCAGTTTTTAAAGAATTCAGAGTTGTGAAAATCTACAAGCTTTCTGTGTAATAATAACATCCAATTTGCTGTAGGACTTCAGGAAGCTGTTTCCTGAGTATTGGTTAAATTCTCCCAACATCAGGTGATTCCAGAGGGTTAAGTGTGCACGCGTGCACACACGCACACACAAGCACACCTACGTGTACACCTACATACACATAATCACACCCCCACATACCCCTGCCAGGCTCCTTGCAGCTCATCCTTGGAGCCTGGCCATCCTCAGCCTTGACCTTGGACAAGCCCTCTGCTCCCTTCCCCAAGGGGCAGCTTTCTGCACACTGGGCATCCTCGTGGCAGAAGGGCGGCTGCCACCCGGTCCCACTTCCCTTGTGTGGCTCTAAGACTCACATTGGCATGCAGTTCCTAGTCTTCCCAGCCTCGCATCCTCAGGTGACTCCCGGTCAGGAAGTCCTTAGCCGGAGGTGAGGGGAGGTGCAGATGACTCCTGTGCCCAGCTGTGGGTGTTCAGCAGCCCCCGAAGCTGCCCTTCCTCCCAGCCCCCACCATCCCAGCAAGGACCCCATCTTGGGAGATGGTAGAGCAGCAGGGTGGGAAGAACCTGGGCCCCTGACTGTGGGAAGCAGAGCGGCCTGCTCAGCAGCTGGAATCCCTTGGACTATGTGAGACACGAGACAGATGTCTAACAACTTCTCCTTCCTCCTCCTCCTCTCCATCCTCTTGCCTCAGTATCCCAAAGTGCTGGGATGACAGGTGTGGACCACCACTACACCCAGCTCACCTCTAACTACTCCAGCCACTGGGCGGGCCTCCCTGTCCACCCGGATTGGACTAGGTCATCTGTAAGTCTGACACGTGGCAACTGCTCAGTCAGTGCTGGCTCTCACTGTGGATATTTGCAATTCAGAAGCTCACACTCATCTCTAAATCTCCGCATAGAGAGTGGCAGCACTTTCCCCAAGGGTTCTGCTGGGCATGTGCTGCCCTGCTGTGGGGCCCGGGAGGCCAGGCCTGGTGTCTCAGTTACTCTTCTGTTGCTGTGACTCAATACCTGACATCCATAAATTTAGGGGAGGAAAGGTTTACTTTAGCTCACAGTTTCAGAAGGTCACAGTCCATTCAGGGGCGGCCAGCAGCAATGGAAGTACATGGCAGAGGCAGAGGTGGAGGCAGCTTCTCACAACATCACACACAGGAAGCCGAGTTGAGACTGGTTGAGACCAGTCCCAGTCCCAGTCCTAGTCCTCAAGGAAGGCAGGAGGCAGCTTATGTATCCTTCCAGGTCTCCGCCCAGCGATTAGCCCCTCCTGCATCCAGGTGTGCAAGGTGTGGCCACTACACACTGTTAATCCCAACTCACACACCTTTAATCCTAATTTACATGCCTTTAATCCTAATTTACACTCCTTTAATCCTAATTCACACGCCTGTAATCCACGCCTCCAGACTAGGCCCCAATCTACCAACAGCACATGGTTCCATAGACAATCTATTAACATTTAAATACATGAGAGTTGTGGGGGACATTCCAGAGTCAAACCACAATACCTGGCCAGGGTGGGCAGCACCCTCTTCCTGCACAGAAAGGAGGTCGCCACCAGTCACGGAGTCGAGTGAGGTTGACTGGGGTTTGCCAATGACCAGTGGTAGACGGCTCTTGGGCCTGGGCTTCAGGCACCTTCATGCTGGCCCGGCATCTCCTCTGTGAGGATGCCTGGGGCGCCTGAGGACAGAGGACCCCTGCAGATGGACGGGAATGAGGAGCAGCGCAAAGCCTTGCCTCCAGCGCGACGGAGTGGGAGAACCTCCACAGTTGACCAAGTCAGGGGGCGGCAGGCCTGACCCTTGGGCTGGGGGCTGCAGCTCTGCTCTGCCACCCACCAGCAGCACCATCTTTGTGGATGCCCGTGAGCGAGCTCACCTAGGACTTCAAGCCTTCCCTCCAGCTGTGTTGCTATGACTCCTTCCCAGGATGCCGTGATGCTCTGGTCACATCTAGAATGTGAAGTCCTCTCCAAAACCCTCTGCGCCTTCCGCTGGATTCAGTGGTTTCAACGAACTGTGCCAACATCTGTCACAAGCAGTTTGCTTTAAATGTAGCTGTGGAGCCTGCGTGTATTGGTTGAATGAGCGTAGTTGTGTTCCTTGGCAAATACTCAACCTCCCCATCAGGATGTAGGTTGCCGGAATTTAGTGTGCTTGGGAACATTGTGGGAGATCAGGAGACCTGCGAGGTGCGTGTTGTTTCGCCTGTTGATGTCACCCAAGCTTTCTTATCATGTGGAGAAGGAACAGGAAGTCCATGCTTGTGGTCCTGGATGCTCGGGTAGGCTTCTCTGAGTGGGAGATTGGGAGGGGCTCCAATCTGAACTTCATGACATTTCTGCCCCAGGGTCGTGCTGTGCTGTCCTGTGGATGCCTTCAGGCTCTTGATGGAGGGACAGATGTTCTGGCTCCTGCTGCTAGGGCAAGTCTTTGTTATTAACATTCAGTGTTTGTTCTGACAAATACCTCTCATCCCCAGTTCTCCTAGTATTGTGGTTTGGATCTGGAATGTCCCCCAAAAATCTCATGTATTTGAATGTTACAGATTGTCTCTGGAACCATGTGCTGTAGGGAGATTGGGGCCTAGTTTGGAGGGGTGGACTAGAGGCACGAAAGTTGGATTATAAACGTGTAGTGGGGGCTTACCACACCTTCCACGCCTGGATCCAGGAGGGGCTAATCACTGGGATGAGACCTGGAAGGACATATAAGCTGCTTCCTGCCTTCCTGGGAGGACGAGTCTCAACTTGCCCTAACTTGGCTTCCTGTGTGTGATGTTGTGAGAAGCTGCCTCCACCTCTGCCTCTGCCATGTACTTCCACTGCTGCCAGTCACCCCTGAATGGACTGTGACCTTCTGAAACTGTGAGCTAAAATAAACCTTTCCTGCCCTAAGTTTGTGGATGTCAGGTATTAAGTCTCAGAAATGAAAAAGAAACTAAGACACCTAGGTAGCTCTTCCTTAACAGCATGGCCATCATCTGTATTGGCATTTTCTGTCTCCCCTGTGGCCTCACACTGTGAGAACTGAGATGCCCTTGTGAGTGTAGGAGCCCACGTGACTTGCTGTCAGCTTGGGTGTGTATGTAGGTGCCATGGCATAGGAGCACAGAGAAGACTTCTTGCCTTCGCCTGGCCTGAGGCTGAGTGGTGGGTGCTTCTGTGTCCGGTGCTCTGTCCACATAACTTGTGATCTTTCCCTGTTCCTTATTCTTTCCTTCAGGAAGACGGTGGATTTAGCCCGTCTCGACAATTTCACCATATCGCCAACTCTCTTATCCTTTAGGGTAGGTGAGATTGTCAACTGCAGAAGTCCCAGGTCTCATGTGATGGCTGTTCTAGGCTGTCATGTGTTATGGGGTGTAGATCTATGGTCTTCCCCCAAATCTCTTGTGCTCAGAGGTCAGGCTTTTGAAAGGCAATCCGGTCATGGGGGCCCTGTACTTCTCGGTCCATCCATTGGTGAGCTCGGGGGCGAAGGTGCTATTAGGAGGCTGGCTTGGTTGGAAGTGGGCCACTGGGGGCGTGATCTGGAAGGGTAGAGTCTTGTTTCTGGCCTTTTCTTCCTTTCTCTGCTTCCAGGCTGATGTGGGTTGAGCAGTGTCTTAGTTTATTATTTGTTGCTGGGACACACTACCTGACATCCATAACTTAAGGGAGGGAAGATTTATTTTAGCTCACAGTTTCAGAAGGTCTCAGTCCATTTGTGGATTGCAGGTGATGGTGGAGGCACATGGCGGAGGTGCAGCTGGAAGCAGAGCTGCCCACACCATGGCAGACAGGAAGCCAAGTGAGCAAGAAAGGATGGAGCCAGCATATTGCCCCAGGGTTCTGCCCCTTCTGGCCAGGCCCCTCCTCTTAACAATGCGTGGGTCCATAGGCATTTCACAACATCCAAATGCTTGAGAGTTTCGGGTGGACACTCCAGACTTAAACCATAACAAGCAGCTTCCCTTTACCAGATGGTGGTGTCCTTCCACTATGTCTTTCCTACCTTGGAGCCACTCAACTATGGACTGAACCCCCCAGAAACCGTAAGCGTCCCTCCTTTACACAGCAGGTGTTGGATATTATGTGCAACTGACAAATATACCACCTTCATGCTGGGCAATTATCGTAGCTCTTTTCAGGGGCCAGTGCCTGCATTTTCTTCTCACCGAAACAAGAGACGCAGATGGGAGTTGGGTAGACATGATGTGGCACAGGAAGCAAACTGTCCCCAAAGCCAGCAGCAACACAGTCCTCTATAGTCTCGGTTGGTTCCCTGCATGATCATGTGGCTGCCCCAGGAGCCGTTGTTTTCTCCTGCTGCTCAGTAATGTGAGAGGATTGCACCTCGTGTACCAGCCTGCAAAAAGCAGACCGAACATCTATAGCTTTTCCACTATTACAAAGTCAAAAACTCTTAGGCTGGGCCACCAGAAGTCGGCCATGGACTGCATTAACACCCTTGGTGATGCCCACTTATTTGAAGCTATGGGGGAATTTGCTCACCTGGACTCTGGCCCCGGAGTTCCAAGGTTTTCTAGATCTTTCCTTTGAACAAATTCTAGACACCCAAACAAGTATGGAGACTCTGGAATTCTTGTCCCTCAGCTTCTCTAGAGGTGGCATCTGACTGCACGGCATTAGCCAAGCCCGAAAATTCACCCTGGTGTAATGTGATTAACCAGACCACAGACCTTCCCCTGCTTCTGCAGAAGCAATTTGTGCCACCAGCCGTGAGCTCCACATCTGAAGATTCTACCAACCACAGATTGAAAATATGTGAAAAAATTGCATCTGTTCTCGGCATGTGCAGACACTTTCCCTTGCCATCGGCCCCGAACAGCACTGCTCAACAACTATTATTCAGTATTTCCATAGCATCAGGCGTGGTAAGCAATCTAGACACGAATTCAAGCACAGTGGAGGATGAACAGAGGTTATACACAAATATTTCTTTAAAAAAATTTTTTTTGAGACAGGGTTTTGCTCTGCAGCCCAGGCTGGTCCTCAACTCACTATGGAGCCTAGGCTGGCCTTGGACTCATGGCAACCCACCTGCTTTAGCCTCCTGAGTGCTGGGATGCCAGGCGTGTGCCAGCATAGCAGGCTAATTTTTGTGTGGTGTTGGGGGATAGAACTCAAGGCCTTGTGCATCCTGGGCAAGTGCTCTAGCCACTGAGCTATTCTCCCAGCCCTGTATGCAAACGCCATGATGCAGTATACGCAGCCTGAGTGCATCTTGGGACCTGTCCATCTGCGAGGGTCTTGGAATCAATTACCTTCAGCTGTCGAGGGACAACTGCATTCGTCTTCTTGGTGTATCTTTGTGCATGAGTCTGTGACAATTTATCACACGTATACACTCATACAAGGTTTGATGGAACAATGAAGTATGTGTTTAAATTTAAAATATGTATTAAAGAAAAGATGTGTTGCCATGGGTTCCTCTCAAAATCCCCCAGCTCGCTTCAAGCAGGCTCACCTCACCGTCCTGGCCTCTTCCTGAAGCAGCTCTGGAAGTCCTCTGTCAACCATTGTCATTAGTTTGCACGGTGGTGGCTGCTCAATGTCCCGAATCAGTTTGAAACACTTATCTTCCGTGGTCACTTTGACTTTGGGGGAGATCCGGAAGTAGCCTGATGAGTCTGAGTAAGGTGACTGAGGCTGTACTGGCATGTTCTTAAGAGCCTGCCTTTCCTGTGACATTCATTTTATTTTTTTGAGACAGGGTCCCACTCTGTAGTCCAGGCTGGTCTGAACTCACTCTGTAGTCCAGGCTAGCCTCAAACTCACAGAAATCTTCCTGCTTCAGCTTCCCACATGCGGAGATTACCAGTGTGCACTGCCATGCCCAGTTTATGGGGTGCTGGGGAACTGAACTCAGGACCTTGCATTTGCTAGGCAAGTGCTTTAATGGCTGAACTTTCCCTCCAGCCCCTCACTGTGATTTTCATCTACCTCATAAAGACACTAAGGAAAGAGGACCCCAGAAAGGGGCAAGAAGGATAGCATGTTTGTGTTTGCAGCGAGGGGTAGTATTGCAAATGGGATTAATAGCAATGAACTTGTGTGTTTCGTACACATATATATCACATCAGCTTTACAATCCCTTCCCACACCCTCCCGATCCCCCCTGACTCCCACTCTCACTCTCATTTGGTTCTATAGAATGGCTGTATTCTGGGTTTTCCAAATCAGAAATACCATGTGGTCTTTAATGTATTTAATCTTCTGACTCTGACTCACATCACCACTCTTTAGCCCAGCTTCCCACCCCTAAAAGGAGCTGCAGTGGCCATATCTTGATGCCTCTCCTCTGGGTCCAGCTGAGCCCTTAATTGGGATGATTTGCCAAAAGCTCTTTTTTTTTGTACCTTAGTAGATCTTTATTGATATTCTTTAACATGGCCTCACCTACCAGTCCACATAAGAAAAGAGCTATAACAATGAAATTCATAAGGCTAGAAGATGCGAGAAAGAAAAGAAAGACGTTAAATTTCAAATTCCTTAGCTGAGTACTGGAAGGTCAACGTTCATACATTCAAAAGACATTCAGATTATCATGACGTCAGTCAGTTTTTTAGGACAAACTCACATCAAATAACTGAATTGCCACATTAAATAAACTTACGGAGACAGACATATTTTACTGTGGTACGTCTCAGTTCTGAACAAATCTATCCGATTCCGAGGCCAGTGCTCTTAAAATCTATTTTTTTTTGCAACAAGTGTAAAGGAGAAGGCAATGACAATATTTCAGACTCTTGGTTTTCTGCCTGAGAGATGATATTGATGTTTCTTGAATTTTCATCCATAGTTATTTTTGTATTGAATCCACACAAGATTAAACCTGTCACCATTTCTCACTTTCCTTATAGTCTTCTACTTTTGGCTCCCCCCCCTCCCCCCATAATGGGTCTTGGAGATTATTGTGGTTTGGATCTGAAATGTTCCCCCAAAATCTCATGTATTGGATGTTATGGATTATCTGTGGAACCCGGTGCTGTTAGGAGATTGGGGCCTGGTCTGGAGGGGTGGATTGTGTGTATGTAGTGAATTTTGGGGTGTGGATTGGATTACAGGCAAATGGATTGGATTACGGGCATGTGGTGGGAACTTACACCTGGAAAGGGCAGAAGACTGAGGCTGGAGCCAGAGGAGACAGATCACTGGGCCAGGACCTGGAAGGATACATACAACTTCCTCTTTCCCTTCGGGGACTTGATGCGGCTCCCCGATTGCAATGTTGTGAGGAGCTGCCTCCCACCCTGCCTCCGCCATGTGCTTCCACTGTTGCCCACTGCCCGTGGATTGACTGTGACCCGCTGAAACTGTGAGCTACAATGAAACTTTTCTTCCCCTAATTTGTGGGTGTCAGGTATCGAGTCACAGCAACGCAAAGTAACAAAGACAGAGATCTTGTCATGTTTATGTACATGTGAACGCATTTTTAGTTGTGAACATGTAAACGGGCATTCCGATGTTTCTCTGCTCTCTGTCATCCGACACAATCCTTTACTGCTCCTATTCCATTTTACACGCATGTAAGCATATTACACAACCCTGAGGTGCCACATTTAGGGGTCAAAGGGGACGTAGGCTTGGAATTGTGACAGCTGTTAGCACTTTGCTCTCGGTAGGGTTTGCACTAATTTCCGCATTCCTGGGCTTTTCTGCGTTGTGCCAACTCTGAGCAGGTGCCGAGGTCAAGGATGGGCGACACGCTCCTGGGGACCCACTCCTCTCAGTCCGAGGGACAGCTGGGATTCTAAGATTTCTTTCCGCACTTTCTCCCCCAGGAAACAAAAATCCTCATCTATTGGGCCCCTAGAAGAATGAGCAGTGTTTCTCTGAACAAAGATACAGACTGTTTGCAGTGAGTCACACCCAGGGCATCAAGGAATGGACGCCGGCAGACTCCAAAGGGAGTTGGCAGGGGAGGAGCTGGCGGGGGAGGCGGGGTGGGCTGCAGGCTGCTGTTAAATATTCATTAATTCATTAAATATTAACAGCGCGTTCCTCTGTGCTGGGAACCGTGGTAAGCACTGTGCCTAGATGACCTCACCGAGGCCTCAGGATGACCCCACGGGGTGTGTGCTGCCATTGTTCCCGCTGCGAGGGCACAGAAACAGAAATCCAGGGGCTGAGTAAGGTTTCCAAGGCTACAGGATTGTGAGGGAGTGCTGGGATGGCAGCTCTGATGGTCTGGCTTTGCACCCTCCTAGGTGACGCTGGGTCATTCCCCTCTCAGGTCCCCCCTTCCTTTTAACCTGTTTGCGCCCCCTTCCCAGGCTCCAGTCCCCATTCCTGGCTCTGTCACCCTCTGTCACTTTCTCCACTGTCATGTAATTATTTGTCTGTTTTTTTTTTCCCCCAAAGCCACCATCATGTCTGCTTCCCAGAGGAAGAAAGTGTGTGGTGTTCACTGCTGTGGCCTTGGTGCTTGGAACACAGGGAGCTAGCCAGGAAGTCCTTCCTGAATGTGTGTGTGTGTGTGAGAGAGAGAGAGAGAGAGAGAGAGAGAGAGAGAGAGAGAGAGAGAGAGAGAAAGAGAGAGAGAGAGAAAAAGAGAGAGAGAGAGAGGGAGAGAGAGAGGAATAGTGATCTCTACTACCACTCTTCCAGCTTTATTACAGTCATCACTGTCCTCATTTTACAGAGGAGGAAACTGAGGCCAGAGTGCTTGTACAGACTGTAAGGGCAGCCAGGATGCTGGCCCTGGTTGTGTCTTCTCTCACCTCCAGCCTGGGGCACTGAGGGAAGCTGGTTCTATAGCGATAGTGCTTGGATGTGATCTTGGGTAGAGGTGCAGGGTCTCTGAGCTGTGTCCATAGCAACCAGGAGCTCTGAGGACCACTCTCTCTGCTCAGATCACCCTAAGTAGACCCTGCTAGGGAAAGAAGATGTGGACCAGGCCATGTGGCACCATCACTTAGGTGTGGGCAGCCCCAGGGGGAGGTGTGGATTGACTAGGGTTGACCAGGTGCTCCGGTTGAGAGTTTTGGATGGGTTTCTGGCAGAATAGGCAACCTTTTGCCTACTGGGAATCTTGGATTAGGAGCAAGAAGAGGGGCCAGGCTGCAGGTATGGACCAACTGTGTCCCCAGATACTGATTTGTGAAGCCGTAACTCCCAATGTGATGGTATCTGGGGGTAGAGTTCAGTCTTCGGCAGAGACGTGGGGTTAAAGGAGGTCATGAGGGTGGGGCCCTCATGATAAGATTAGTGCCCTTATGTAGGACCTCAGAGTTTTCTCTCTCTCTTTCTCTCATCATTCCATCCATGTGCAGAGACCAAGGACTGTCTGGGTGAGCCCACGTGCAGCAGATAGCTGTCCAGAAGCCACAAAGCCCTCCGTAGAAACAAAATGGCACATAATTTGTCTTTGAACTTCCAGCTTCCAGAACTACAAGAAATCTCCAAGAAATCAGCATTTATAGATTAAGCCTCCAGCCGGTGGTAGTTAGGAATGGCAGCCAGAGCCGCCTGAGATATCACAGTGCTATTTGCCGAGACTCAGGATGGTGCCGGGTTGCGACTCTGTCAGGGCTAACCCAGGACACTCTGGGCACCTGGGGTGAGCAGGGAGTTTTGAGTTAGAGGAGGGGGGCTTTTCTGCAGCTGAGCCCTCCTATTTCTCATCTTCAGAAAGACAAAATGCTCCCATTCACGCCTTAGGCCTTCTCTAGAAGAGCTGGCCCCCGCTTCCTGGAGAGTGCAGTGGAGGGCTTGTTGATCCCTGCAGACAAGGCCTCTGGCCCTGGCACAGAGATGTACGCCTGGCACATGGCACCCAAGGTAGGTGAGGGCAGCAAGTGTACCCCGGGGAGGCCAAAGCCTGGGAGGCCCTGATTTCTTATCCTGGGTCCCTCATTTACTGGTAGCAAAACACTGGGCAATCCATGTGGAATCCTGCATTGCACAGCTCTGGGGGTGCTGTTACCCAAAACCATCCAAATGGCACCTCCAGCCTTGTGCAGGAGTATGGAAACAAGTAAATGTGTCCCACAGCCAGTTTGCTCAGCCTCAGCAGGAGAGGAGTCAGGCTGACCTTGTGGGCAGCAGAGCCTCTGTGAGGGGTGGCTCAGGGGTAGGCATCGCTCTCCTGCTGCCCCCGATACCCTCCTCTTCTATGGAGGGACAGCACTGTGGCCGGAGGGTGGCTTTGGCCCAGGCTGCCAGGAAGTTTCTAGCTGTGTGCCTGGTAGGGACTGAGGGTGATAACATGCTCACCTTCTAAACTGGGTCATAGTGGAGTATCATGGGAAAAGTGGCAGTACCTGAGCCAAGCCAGGGTGCAATGTAGAGATAAAAGAAGTATACAATGACATCTAGTCCTTCATTTGCATCCCCACATCTACCTCTCTCTCTCTCTCTCTCTCTCTCTCTCTCTCTCCCCACTCCTCTCTCTTTCTCTGTATATGTCATAATACTTAAACACTTCAGCATGTGGCCTAAAAGATCTTCCTCCATATAACCACAAGACCACATCACCTCACGAAATGTAGTCTGGAGATAATGTCTATTAATAGACAGACCTATCCATGGTCCAGTGTCTCCCGTTGTCCTCAGGATGGCCCTTGTGTCTGCCTTCCCCTGCCAAGGGTCATGTGCTGTGTGCCTCCTTGTCATCCTAGAGCCTGGAATACTTCTCCTGATCATTTCCTGACATGGACAGTTGCAAAGCATCCCCGCCTCCACTGCGATGGAGTGTGTCACAGTCCCATGACTCTGGTGATTGCCTCGGACTGAATTCAGGAGACCCTCGTTTGCTAAGAACAGCCCATGGGTGGGGCACACTTTCCATGTCAGGGCTGTTTCATGCCGGTTGGTTCCATTAGTAGACGCTAAGCTTGGTTGCCTGGCTAAGTCGTGTCCGACACAGTGACCCCCAGAATCTTCTCCCCTTTTTAGGAACAAGAAGAGTAAGAAAAGAAATTTTTGCTCTTTTTAACCTCCCTGATTTGGTTTCATTTTAAATGCACCAAAACATTTAAAAATATAATCGAGGTGGTTATATTCCAATGGCATGACCACTCTCCCGATCTTTTACCCAGCGGTAACCGAATGCACTGGTGATCCTTAGCTGAGTAAATTATTCTCTTGCAAAAGGGTAATTTTTGAGTCCTGACCTCTCTTCTACCTCATTAGCAGCCATTTTTCCGTGAAGACTTTCACACCCTTTTGAATATCATCCTGAACTCAAGGTTTTTCAAACTCAGTGTGTCATTATTCATTGCAAATGCGAGAGCTCCAATCATCCCACGCTTTGGCCAGTGGCGCCCTTTCGGCCTGGCTCCCGAGTCCCTTGGCAGGTGTTCATTCACACAGGGGGCACTTTCTGGGCTCTCGGTGTAACCCGATGTTCTAGGATCTCCTTGGACTTTGTCTGCTTCAGAATTGGACTACTCATTCCTCTAGTCCTTTATTAGAGAGAACAGTATTTAAAAGCCAACATCTGGGGTCTGGGTGTCCTCACTGGTGTTGACGTACTGTTGTTTCCAGGACTTTTCAGGGGCTGAAGGAAGAAAAAGAAATCTTGAAGTCAGATCCACCACTCCAGGCCCTTTCTGTCCTTTTTTTGGGGGGGACGTGTTGCTGCAGTCTTTCTCTCCACATGGAGAACTTTGTGATTTTTATTCATTCATTTATTATTTTGAGACAAGATCTCGCTCTGTAGTTCTGGCTTGTCCCAAACTCACCATGTGGCCTGGAACTCATGGTAATCCTCCTGCCTCAGCCACCCAAGTGCTAGATTACATGTGTGTACCATCATACGAGTCTAGTTTTTTCCCCCATTTTATTGATATGCATATATGCAATACATAATGTTTATACTGATCTTGAGTATTCTGTGCATATACACATCGTGGCAAAGTTACACTTGTCTAGTTTTTATATGGTGCTGGGTGATTGAACCCAGAGCCCCGTGCGGACCAGGCAAGTGCTTGGACTACTGAGCTACACTCCCTAGTCCAGAACTCTGTTGTTGACAATGCCAACATATTTGTTAATTTTCTCTATCCTACAAAGCACATGAGTCATTTCAGAATTACTGCACCAGTGATCCCGCAAAGGATAAACCAACAAATCAAGTTGGAGCCTTCTTTTTTGAGACAGGGTCTCGCTCTACAGCCCAGGCTTGTCCTGAACTCACTGTGGAGCCCAGATTGGCCTTGGACTGAAGGCTATCCTGTCTCAGCCTCCTGAGTGCTGTGATTACAGGCGTGCTCCACCATGCCGAGCTTATGTGGTGCTGGGGAATTAAACCTGGGTACTTAGCACTTGATGTAGCGCTTGCTAGGCAAGTACTTTGACCACTAAGTTGGAACCTTCTCTATTGTCTTTTTTTTCCCACTAGAATAGATCTTACTGGTGGTGGACAGTCAGAGTGTTGATTGATATGATTTGATATAGATTAGATGAATTTGCTATTGTTAACATGCAACTTTTGATTTGCTCTTTTCATCCTTTCCAATTTTGTTTCATTTGAAATGCATCAAAAATTTAAAAAAATGAAAAATCAAGACTGTCTGAAAGGTCCTCTTGGAGAAGCCCCCTCCCACCCCTTACCCTCCTACTACGTTTCCCCCATGCTCTGTGGCTGCTTCCATTAGATGCTCCTCTACTCTTACTGGTATTGTTATTGTTTGAAAATAGCATTGATCCAGCTGAGACCAAAAAGAGAACTTAGCTAAAGAAACTAGGTGAATCTCTCTTGTGATTAGATTAAAAAAAGGAAAGGACAAAAATGGAAGGATATTACGGTTTGGATCTGGGGAGTCCCTCAATAGCCTCATGTATGGAAGGTGATTCAATCATAGGGGTTAAATCTACTGATGTCCTGTGCCCTTAAGAGGTGGGGCTTTGTCAGAAGGGCTGGTCACTGAGTCTTGACCCGGAAGGGGTGGGTCACAGGGATATGACCTGGAAGGATTGATGGTAGTTCAGCCCTTCCTCATTCTCTTGGTGGAGCACTGTAGTACTGTGGACATTTTTCTCCAGCTGCGTCTCCACCAAGTCCTTCGACCATTCTCAGCTGCCCATTAATTGACTGAGACCTCCTGAAACTATGAGCTGAAATGAGCCTTTCCTCCTTTATGTTGTGGGAGTTGGGTATCATGCCCCAGAAACAAAATGGAATAAAGACAAAGGAAAAGTATTAGAAATGGGGTAAGCACAGAGATGGATGCCTGGGGCCCAAGGGTATGGATCTGGAGTGTCCCCCAGAAGCTTCACATATTTGGATATAGTAGGTAACTGCCGATCTGGGTATTACTGGGAGGTAGGGCCTGGCAGGAAAGGGCAGATGCTTGGGACTTGATCTAGAAAGATTGTGTCAACTTGTAGAGACTTGGGGGTACCCTGGGCAGAGCTTTCAGGTCTTTGTTATGGACTTGTAGGCCAGGAAGTGAGGGAGGGGCACCCACTCTGGGCTGGGGGGCCCAACTGGCAGCTTGAACTGATTAAAGGAAGAAGAAACATGGTTATAGCTTCTTCCTGGGAAGGCTCTGGCCTCGCCAGAGTCTCAAGCCTCACTCTGATCCTGCTTTCACTTGGCTCCTGTCTGCCATGTTGTGAGCAGCTCTCCAGCCTCTGCCATGTGTTCCCACTACTGCCCGCTGCCCATGAATGGACTGTGTGAAACCTGAAATTTTGAGCTAAATAAATCTTTCCTCCTTCAACTTGTGGATTTTGGGTATTTTTGTCATAGCAACAAGATAAGTAACTAAGACAATCAGGGGAGCCTTCCAGGCTGAGTGTCTGGAAGTTCAGATAATCCCGAAGGTTGAGGGTTAACGTAGCCAGAAGAATGTATTTCCAAGGATGGGGTGTTAAAGCCTCTCCACACAGTAATGAAGGGAACAGTGATATGAGTCAGGCCCTCAGATACAAAGGCAGAAGGGGACCAGAAGTCGGGCCAGGAAGTACAACTGAGTACTCTTTAGTCAGGCTCTATGGAAAGAGAGAACTGGGACAAGGGAGCTACTAGTGAGATAAGCAAACGTGTCCCCAAACAGTGGCCCTAAGGTTCAGAAGTAGCCATGGAGATTGCAATTGTGTAAAATGGCCCTCAGGGTCCCCTAGATGACTTGAGGGCTGAATCCAGCAGCCTAGGAAAGGAGGTTGGGAAGCGCCAGCTCCCCAGGAGCCAGGGGCTGTGACCTCCATGAGCAGCTCGGTTTATCTCTGTTTGGCATGCAAAGATTAAGGGCGGTTGTTGCTTGGGGAAAATGATTTAACGTTCACTGAAGACGAAGCCAGGGCAGCATGGCCTAATTAGTCCTTTGCCTCCTTCTTCCCCAGCCAGGGAAGGGGGCTTCCGATTGGATAGAGGCAGAGCAAACACGGCAAAGAGGGGACTGAAGTCAAGGGCAGGTGAGAAGGCCGTAAAGCCAACAGCGGTGGCTGTAATGAGCTTGGGGCTCTGGGCCTGATGAATTATGTGCTGTAGCCTTGGAGGGACTTGGCGTGAGATTTCAGAGCCACGGCCATTAATCTTGGATAAATTATAAAGGAAGTGGCTGGGGCTCAAAGACAAGAGATGGACGTGTGAGCTCTTGACATTCAAAAAGGGGAGAAGAGTGGATTCTGGGAGTTTCAGGATGCTGGGCTGGGATGCTGTCACTGGTAGGATTATGGGAAGGCACACACACCTTCACTGAAGTTACTTTGGAATCCTGCCTGGCTCTGCTTCTGAACTGAGGCAAGACCAGGCAGTAACTGGGAGCCAGGTGGTCTGGAAAGGGTCAGACTTGGGATGAAGATGGATTTGTTGGGGATCTTCCTATGACCCCATGGTAGGAGGTAGAGAGAGAATAAATGAATGGGAGACCAGTGAGGGAATGACTGAAGAACCAGATGGGGCAAGGACAGCTGAGTCAGAGCAGGTCAGAAAACTGACCAATAAAGGTCATCCTGGTCCCCAACAGACCCAGGGCATGTGCACAACCAAAAGTTCACAGCCTCAGCTTGAGTCCAGCATTATTTGAATTGTGGTTTTGACCCTCCCTGCTGCCCTAGGAGCTTCGGATGCCATGACACCTCTTCCAAAGACCTTATGGTGTGGGACAGGGAAGGGAAGGAAGTGGCACCCAGCAAAGTCTTGCAGAGGGTGATCTTGGCAGAGTTCCTATGGGAATCCTCTACGAAGAGTGCCGGTCTCCTTTTAGAGCTGTCTTCATCAGGAAGGGCCCTGGGTGGTGGTGTGCTCTTTCCTCATATCATCTGTCGTGTTGAGTAAGGGATGACTTAGGGGACACGCCTCAGGGGACAAGAATTCCCAGAGGCAAGCCAGCTTCAGAACAGTTGTCTTCTATGGAGGCTGAGGGGCTGGCTGGCTCAGTTGGCAGCACAGCAGCATCTGGCCAAGGAAGGGCTGAGAGAGAACACGGGAGAGGCACTGGCAGCCTTCACAGCACTACCTGACTCTACAGCCCAGGCCCAACTAGTGCAGTCGGCACTGGGAAGCATGTGACTCATGATCATCCAATCAGGTTTCTTCTGCTGGAAGTCCATGGGGGCAGCCATATTCAACCATGGAACTCTGTGGATATAGACTATGCCTGACTGCTTGCTGTTCCAATTCTCGCCAGACCTCCCCTGCCTCCACCCCAAGTCGGGAGATCCTATATTAGACTTCAATCCCAAAGGAGCCTGGAGCCCTGGGTGCAATATGCCTCTTCCTGAGGCTCTGGCAACTGAGGCTCCATGCTCATGTCTAGATGCTAACATAGATACGGCAGCAGAGTGGGAGGAGGCCCTTGGTGTCAGGAGAGGCATTTGGCCAAAAGCCCACTGGTTGAACCAAGTTCACTTCTACTACTTGGTTCAATCCTACTGCTCTAAGGGTAAACATTTCTGGGAGTAGGGTCTGGGTATGCAGGATATAGTGGGCTGGTAGCAGCAATGGATGGACCAACAGCTGGCTCAACCATACCAAAGAAAAAGGTAAGTGACATGTTGATCCGGGCTGGGAGAAGGTTTCTGGTGGTATTGCACAGGGGTCTGCCTTAGGTCTGTTCTGTTCTGCACAGTTTTCTGTGACCTCTTAGTACTATGGGTAACCCAAAGCAGGCATGTGTGATGGGTCAAAAAATTAGCTTTCAAGGTGATCTTAAAATCCTAGGAAAGTGGAAGGAAATAAATGTAAAGAAATATGTTTGTTCTGCAGTGAGAGCAAATATATTTCAAATCATACACAGATATATAATATTTTAAAAACATTTGAAAAACATAATTTTGAAATAAAATACTTTTTCAAATGTGTTTGGAAAATAAAAAAGCAACTTTTTGAGGATGGACTTGAGAACAAGGAGTGGAAAAAAATTTTTAGAGGAAGGAATAGTGTTCCTCTTTATGTATTTACACTTCATTTGTTCCATAGAGGTTTTTAGGGAACTGATAAAAGATATAGAATTGTAAAGAATTAAAGAACAGTGGAGAGAATTGGGGCAAAGTTGAAAGCAGAAAGATAGCAAAAGCACTTTGGGGAAGACTAGACTGGGGTGGAAGCTTGTGTATCTCTCCAACAAGCAATCCTCCTGCCTCAGCCTCCAGAGTGCTAGGATTACAGGTGTGTGACACCAGGCCCAGCTTTATGTGGTGGTGGGGAATTGAACTCAGGACTTTGGGCTTGCTAGGCAAGTGTTTTAGCTGCTTGCCCTCTCCAAATCTTAATTAAGTTCTAAACTTCCGAAGTTTCTTCATCTTCACCCCATCCTAGGTAAACTGAATACTCTTTGAATGATAATATTATATGTAATAAAATAGTTGTAGAAAATGTATGTGTTTAATATGCAAAATATAAACAATTAAATAATATTTTCTTATATCAAGTTTTGCTTTGGAGGATCACAAAATTCTGAAATAATTGTTTTTTTCCATCCTTCACTGCTCCAAGAATTGATTTTTACCCATCTGGAGCACTTTTTCCTATAGTATGCATACTTGCTGATGGGATTGAAACAGATTAGAAATGGCCCAATTCTTTTCTTTTTTCCTTTAATTATCAGAAAGAGCTTTAATTTTTTTATTTTAATTTCAGCTATAGCTGTGGTTGTCCTGGATACCCAGAACTTTCTCCAAAAAATGTTTACTCTTAGAGCGGTAGTCTTGAACCCAGTAGTAGAACTGAATTTGGCTCAACCAGTGGGCTCAAATCAGAAGGCTTGAGTTTAAGCCAATTTGGACCAATCAACCAGCTCAAAATTGGACCAAACAGTAGGCTCAAATTTGGACCAATCACAGACCTATATACTCCTAGATAAGCAACATTCCTCTAAGCTCATAGTGGTCTAGGATGGCTCTGTCTTTGTGCTGACCTTTCTGTGCTATTCCAGTAAAGCCTCCCCACAGTAGGGTACTTGTGGTTTGTTTCTTAGGTCATGTGTGCCTAAATGGTTCTCTAAATCTTTTTAGAAAGAGTCCGCAGCATTGCTTGGGCTGCTAACACTACAGAGTTCCAGAGACTAGCACTCCGTGAAAGCACAGAGTGGCACCTGGCAGGCCCAACTCGCTGGCCAGGGGCAAAGACACACAGCAGTGTGTCACAACCTGGGATCCGGATCTTATCATGAAGGGCTGAACCCATTGATGCTCAAAGCCCAGAACCACTCACAGAGCTGAGTTTTGCCAATTCATGATTTCTATCCAAAGTGAGCAGAAGAACCCTTAACTGTTTGGTGACAGAGATAGGAGCAGTGTTCTCTGTCAATTCTCCTCAGTTACGATTGCTCAAAGTCTTCACCTTCTGATGACTCTCCCCTTCTGGTGTGTTGGTCTTCCGACCAACCTGACCCATGGGGTACTGTTATGGTTGGATCTGAAATGTGCCCCCAACCCCTGAAGCCTCATGTATTTGAATGTTGTGGATTATCTGTGGATTTCACCTGCTAATAGGAGGTGGGGGTCTGGTTGGGAGGGACAGGTTGGTGAGGGCATTGTGGATTATTGAGGCTGGGAAGGGTGTCCTGTTGCCCTGGCTTCTCCTCAAGTGCTGACCCTTTCTCTTGTGACGCCAGCAGCAGCCATTCTCCGCCAGACCCTTACAACCATTAGCTGCTGCCCATAAAAGGACCGAGACCTCCTGAAACTGTGAACTAAAAATAAACTTTTCCTCCCTTAAGTTGTGGGTGGTGGGTTTTATGTCCCGGCAATGAGCAAGTAACTGAGACAGGTACAGTTAAGAAGTGACTTCATTTTTTTTCTCTCTTGTATTCCTGCTGTTTGGCGTTTTTCTTTCTTAGCTCTTGAGGCAGTCTCAGATAGATCCTAGGCTTTTTGGTCAGCTTCAGTTCTTAGACTTAACCATCATCAGCCACCGTCCTGCTTTCAGACAGTGAGGGGCATAGCCCAATTTGACTTAAAGCCTGAGTCTCTTAACCTGTGTAAGGTTTCTTGCTCACCACCTTCCCTAGCTCAAGTGGGATCTGGCCTTGGGGTGGGGCCCAGCCTGGTTGTTGTCACCCTCCCTCAACTCACCCCCAGCCTGTAGGTGGCCATTTTGGGTCAAAGTTCTCTCAGGCCTCAGGGGAAGGGGGATACCTGCTGTTGCCATATGGTCCAGAGGAATCCAGGGCAGCTGTCCCTGGGTCCTCGCTGGGTCTCCATCACTGCAGGGCTTGCTAGCCAGCTCCCACATTTCTAGTTCTTTCAGAAGTGGGGCAAGGGCAAGGCTACTCCCAAGCTCCTGTCCTGGGGGACACGCATGTTGGCCTGCTGGTTGCTATGACCCAGGCAGCACCCAGCTGACTCTTGCACGCTCTCACTCCTTCCCTGTCCCACAGCCCTTTGATGTTCCTCAGTTTACCTCCTTCCTGTTTCCCTCATTGTCCTTCCAGCCAGCAGAAGAGCCTGCAAGAATCACACCCCACTGGCTTTGTGCAGAGAGAGGAAGGGGGAGACACCTAGATTCTCCCCCTGGGCTGACAGCTCCCCACTCTTAAGATTGCTCCTCCTTCCAGAGACTCCCCCTGATTTTCTGATCCTTTCTTGAGAGTGGTGGGTGGATCCCCTATTTTTTGAGAAATTCCTTGGGGTGAGCTTGGGCCACTTCTGATTTAGGCTCAGGGGTACTTTTGTCTGCTGCGTTATACACTAGGAGTTCAGCAAGAATTCTGAGGCTGCAGGAAAAGCTCCAGCTGATATTCCTCTAAGTGTTCAAACTTGGGGCTGGGAGCATAGATCAATTGTTAGGATACTCTCCTACGAGGCCCGAGGCCTTGGGTTCAGGTCCCCAGGACCACGTAAGTTGGGTGCAGTTGTGCATGCATGCAATTCCAGCGCTCGGGAGGCTGAGGCAGGAGGATTGCCATGAGTTTGAGGCCAGCCTGGGCCCCATAGTGAGTTCAGGACCAGCCTGGGCTACTGAGCAAGACGGAAAAGAGAGTGTTCCAGCTTCCCCTTTGGCTGGGCCCCCTTTCTAGGACCTTCCTGTGACCTTCTCACCAAGCTGGTCTAACACAGCCTGTTCTGTCTGGCCTTTGGCCCAGGCTCTGCGTTTCTCTGATGTTCTGGAACCAGTCCCAGCCCCTTCCGCCGCTGAGCCTTGTGCCCTGTGCACCCCACATTCATCAGGAAAGAAGCAGGGAAGAAGGCCTAGCCCACCTTCTCCAAGGGCCCAGCTCCCTGGCCTCTTCAGCTGGTTGGGAAGACGATGGGGGAGGAGCAGGAGGGAGGTCAAGTGAGGAACAGGAAGGAGGTCTACTGAGAAACACCGGAAGGAGAAGAAAGAGAGAGACATCTAGCAAAGCTGGTATCACAGCGCGGGAAAGACAGAGCAGAAGAGCTGGGTGCTGTGGGCTGTGGAGGGGAAAGAGGCTTTGGGGTAACGAGTACCAGCTTTTCAATAAAGACATGTTATTTTCCTGTGCTTTAGTGAGTCAGGCTTTTTAAAAAAATCAATATTCTATGAAATTTCAAAGGTAAAAACAATAGAATCGAGGCTTTTAAAAATTTTTGATTTTAAATTTTGCTTTTTCATCTGTCTTGGAACTCTGTTAATGTCTGCCAGTAGTTCACCCACCCGTAGATCCTCAGCTCCGTGCACGGTCTGCGCATGTGTAGGGTCCCCAGTGACATTGCACTGCAGGGCCTGATTTCTGGGGATTGGTGGACACTGTGGCTGCTTCTGAAGGACCCAGTGGGGAGTCTACAGCCAGGGAGGGAGAAGGCTGGGTGAGGACAACCCCAGCTGCCTTGCATTCTGTGCGAAGTATGTGTGAGTTTGGCCACGATCACAGGTGACCTGCAATCCTGTGACTTATGACAAAACTTTACTCTTCACCTATGCTACGTGTTCCTGAGCCCTGACTCCACCCCATGCTCTGTTCCTGGGGTCGCAGGCGGCTGGCGAAGCATCCCAGAATATGTCTGGTCATCATAATGTCAACACCCGGTCAATGATAGTGGGAGGAAGAGAAGCTGGAGGACCTCACGCCAAGTGCCACACGTGGCTTCTGCTCCTATTTGATGTTCCTCATAGGCCACAGCTATGTACAACAGGAAAGGAACTCCTGCCCCCCCACCTTCCATAGAGGGACCCACCTATCTGGGCCAGAATCCTCTCCAAGGCGTCACATTCTGCCTGGTTTGCACCAGCCACAGGCCGTTGAGACGTCTGACAAACTGGATCATCATAACAGATCTGAACGAAGCTGCCATGTGGAGAATTTTATTTCCCTCTCTTAAAGATTATTTCAGGCTTGTTGGATACATCATATTCTGAAATCCTTTTGCCATCCCACGAGCGCGGCAAGTGGGCACGGTTCAGTCACAGTGCCGCTAGCTGGTGAAGCCCCTTGGTGACTCCCTGACTCCCTGACACGCACCATTTCCTCCCAGTCTCTACTTCCTGCCTCAGCATTTCCCCGGGTTTTCTGCCCTACCTCGCTTATTCTCTGGTTCCCAGAACCCAGATGACAACGACCCTTGCTGTGGTCACCTGAGATGGTCACAGTCCTTTCTTAATGAGCTGGTCACTTCCCCTGTCCAGGAGGAGTTGCAGGGAGCGGTGGGCTCCAGGGAGGGCTATCATCCAGGACAGCTGGGGTCTCACTATGCAAAAGCAACTGGCATCCTTTCTTTTTATCACGATGGAGAATTTTAATATAATATCTCATTAGATCATCTGGCCAGAAAAGACACAAGGAGCCTTCACGGAGCAAACCTCTTGGGCCCTGGACGGCCTTGGTTTTTGATCCTTCCTACTCCGTCCCAGCTGTTTCTATTTTATGTATTTTTTTTGTACTGGGGAGAAAACTCAGGGCACCTCCCCCCC
>PVKB01005020.1:97500-114229 GCA_004027205.1 Ctenodactylus gundi | reverse complement strand
TTTGCAGACTCAAAAAACAACACACTCGTGACAAGGTGGTCATGGCACAGGCGCTTATGGCAATAGAACAAGGCTCCTCCCCAAAGGTATGGCTTTCTATGCTGAATAAATAAGTGCATGATAGCCTTTGCACTCCCGGGACATTGCTCCATTGCACGGGAAAGGTATCACGCCCGTTTACAGCATACCTATCACACTCAGTCTGTCAGACAAGGTACTGCACAGAGAATGCCTTAGGTAAAGGCTCTCTGAAAGGCATGTCTGATTGCATGAGGGTTGTGTCTGAATAGTGCCCTCCTCTGGGAAAAAAGGACACTGGCCGGGTCGGGACGGTCAATGAGTGAAGGCTCAAAGACTGCGCCTTTGTACATGTGCCATCTGTACCAGGGATCAGACCTCTACCTTTGGCCGCTGTGTCTTAGTAAAACAAAAAGGGGGAGATGTAGAGAGCCTGCAAACGCCATTATAAGATGGCGCTGGCATCCGGCCGGCTGATTAGCAAACAATTGCCACTGCACATGCGCCTAGGCTAAAGACCAGCCCCGGAGTCACGTCATTCGGACACGTCATATGGCCTGATTGGCCTCTGCAAATCAGGAACCAACACCCCACCCAGACGTAACCTAAAGGATATATAAACCGTGCCATTTTGGGGCTTGGGGTCTTCCTCTCATCAATGTTATAATAAACGATTGCTGCAGAAGGATCCTGGTGCCTGCGTGCGTTCTTGCTGGTGAGACGATTGCGCGGGTTACAAGGCATGTGCCATCACACCCAGCTTATGTGGTGTTGGGAAATCAATCTCCAATCAAGCTCTTGATAGGCAAGCCTTCTTAACTGCTGAGCTATTCCTTCATGCCCCCCCCCAGCATTATTTATTCTCAGTCATTATATGACTTATTACCTGTGTCACAGTGCATACTGAGCCTGTCTCCCTTCTGCTGAAAGGTGACTTAAATGGCTTGGTGCCAGCTTGGAATGACTGGACCGCCTAGGTTGAGTCTATGAGGCTGTTTTCAGAGATTGGCCTCTGAGTCCCTGGACTCAGTGGGGTTGGCTCAAATGCATTGTGGGCAAGCACCATCCAATCAGCTGGGGACTTGGATGGAACAGAAAGGTGAATCCTTACCTTCTCTTCAGGAGCCAGGATGCTCTTCTATCCTTGGGTGTTGGAACTCCAGGTTCTCTGGTTTTTGGACTCTGGGACATATGCTAGCTGTCCTTTGGGCTCTTAGGCCTTTGGCCTCTGACAGAGTGACTCACCAGCTTCCTGGATTCCAAGGCCTTTGGATTTGGACTGAGCTGTGCCTTTGGTTTCTCTGGTTCTCCAGCTTGCATGTGACCTATCATGGGACTTCTCACACACTGTCAATGAGTAGGCCAATTTTTCCCAGTAAGCTCATTTTCGTATCTTTCTTTCTAGATATCCAATTAATTGGTTGTGTCTCTCTGGAGAATGCTGACTAAGGCAGGTTTTGTTCAATTGATTAGAAGCTTTACAGAAGTTCAAATCTTTATGGAACAGAAATTTCCTTTTATCATTTAGAAACAAAAGGAAGCACACTGTCAGAGACTGTAGTTGTTGTAACATCTTCCCCTGTCTAGTAGAATATATATACACAGTAGCAGCTACATGTTGGAGCATATGGCTTCCCATCTAGAGACTACCGCAGCCTCTTCTGTGGCTGATTGTGGCTGAGAAACTCACTTTTGACTAACGAACCAATACAGTAGCAATGGGTGCCATGTCTTCATTGTACTCTCAAAGGACGGGGAAACCTGCCAAGGAGTGCTTCTACCTCTTGCTGGCAGGAATGTGAGCGCTGACGTGTCCTCAGGAGCACCTCTTTAACTGAGAGGCATGGATGTCACATTGCAGAAGGTAAAGAGGGCTGGGCCCTTGATGCTGTGATGCTCATGGGGCTGTCATTCCAGCCTTGGAATTTCTAGCTGAATTCTTTTGTAAGAAAGCAATACTATGATGTTTTATTTAAACCATTGCTATGTTCAGCCCTTTTGCTATAACAAAATGCAAGCACAGGACAAATAAATATATTCATACACACACACACACACACACACACACACACACACACACACACACACACACACACACACATGCACGCACGCACGCACGCACAAACACACGGAGTCTTAGTACTAAGTAATACTAGAGACAATAACACATTTTTATATGATGGTGTCTTAGATTAGAAATAATCATCATTCTTCGCTTGCAGTTACTTCCTATTTTCCTACTCAACATTGCTGCTTGGCAGCTCCCATGCCACCTTCTCTTAGAGCCAGGTAGGGTGGTGAATAGTGGGAGATAGGCTAGCTGGGCATGAATCCACCAGGCTTTCTGATGAGATCATAGAGAGACCATATTTTGCAGCAGTAAGTCCTCGAGTGCCTAATATTAGTTTGGAATTTGTAAATGTTTCCAGGCTAGGTGTAAGTTTCAGGTTGGGTGTAAAAGGAGTACTTGAAGTCAGAAGCTGAATGGGAAGAACACAATGAGATTAGTATCTCTGTGCTCAGTCCTGTCCATTTGAAAACATGCCTCCAAGCTCTTTATGAATTGCTAAAAATGGAACATCCTATTTTTTTTGAATGTATTTAATCTGTGAGAAGATTTTTACAAGTGACCGGGTGGCTTACTTTTAGGTTACTCTCTCATCTCAGGTAAGTGGAAGAAGGTGTGCAGGTTGTGATGGGGGCTTCTGGAGGGGAAAGAGGGTCAGTAAGCACTGAAGATGTTGGAAAAGCAAATGGTCCAGAATAGCCACTAGCTCATCGGCCGGATGTTCACTTGATCCTTGTTACAGCTCATGTACTATGCGATGTGCTGAGGACTGAAAGCCTAATGCATTTTTAACGTCTATCCTTAAAATGCTTATAATACTGTTGGTTGGGCAAACAAACTGACTAGAAAGCAACATGAAGTCATTGGCTTTTCATTTCAATAATTTCTAGATGCAATTCTGAATTAGTAAGAATACTCCAAATTTCTGTAGTTCTTGATTCTAGATATGTAAATAACGACTACTATGTAGAGACTTTTCTGAGATTTGATATATAGAGAAGAATTTTTCTTTTTCTGGGTTGTTAGTTTCTATAATTGCAACCAGAATACATTCCTGATACAGCCTGTGTGCGAATTTCATGAAAAGACTTTAGGTAGTTGGTAGTTTAGAAAATGAATAAATAAGTGTGTGATTTTTGTGCACTATATAATGCATCTACTGTCTGCCTTAACATTTGTCTCTGTTTTTTCCCCCATCACACACCTATTCCCATTACCTTCTAGGCAGGCCTCAGTGTTACTTTGCGTTCCTCAAGATGAAAATGGGCTTCATTGTTTTTGACGATATATTGTGTGGGAGTGAGAAAAGAGGAAGTATTAGGCAAACTAAGCAGCTGTGGATTGCAATACCCCTCTCTGCAGGCATCTTTTTCGAAGCCTCTGCCCTCTTTTCTTGGTCCCTTGATGTTGGCCTTTCTTTTGTCTCTTCACTCCACCTCCCACCAGCCCCAAATCCAGTCTCCAGGTCTCTGAATTCTTGATTCTGTCCTAGGGTAGAGCTATTCCTCTGAGCAAAAACACAGGGAATCAGGATCCAGACTCCAGGAATGCAAAGACTGTGGGGAAAGTGAAGAGGTAAAAGAAAAGAAATTTATCTTTATGTGAACACTGCACAGAGAATACAAATCATAACTTTTTTTTTCATCTCTTATTAAAATTGACCAGAAAAATAAAATTTATGTATGTATGAAGTAAGCAAGTGATGTTCAGTAGTTCTGGATAGGAGTGATTTGAGGCAGAGTATCCATAAATAGAAAGTAAATTTCCAGTTTGGCAATTTAGCTCTTATTGGGTATGTATTATCAGGTTTGTGTTCCCTGTAAATATGGATTATGACCAGAATACACCCCGTCTGATGAATACTGATAGACATGTGACTTCCAGGGCAGGCGAGTGGGTGGCAGGCCAAGAGAACCTCAGCGAGCAAAGCAGATTTAAACCTTTGGGAAAGTTTGCAAGTGAGAAAACAGGCAAGGGCTACTATTCAGCCATCTTTCTTTTCTGTCTTTCTTTCTTTTTTTCTTTTTTTCTTTTTTCTTTTTTTCTGCTTTTGATTAGGACTTTTTCAGGAAATGAAGTTCAGGAGGAAGTTTTGGGTTTTTGTTGTTGTTGTTGTTTGTTTTTTCTTTAACGGAGGCTTAAGAATGCCAAGATGCATTAGATCTTGGGTTGGGTGGTTATTTCTTTCAAAGTCAGAATTATTATTTTTTTTCACCTGAAATAATGGCTTGGCAGTCTCATGATGTATTTCAAACCCTGGAAAAAGAGAGAATGTAGCTTTTTATAAGTTTCAACACATGGAGCAACTGTCCACAGATCCGTATTCCTTGAACACATTATTTTGTATCTTTCTGCTATCCAAAGGCAGTCTGTCCCATTTTTATTTTGTATTGCTAGTGGTTTAAGTGCATTGTTGTAAGGCCTTTAAAGCTATCCAGCAGTTATGCAGAGTATAAATAACCTTTATTTTTTATTATCATATGTAGCATTCACTCTGTTTTGTTGCTATTAATAAACCATTCCAGCAATGTTGTTGCAATGTATAACATTACCAAGAGACTCCCTGGGGACCAATAGAAAGGGATGCTTGGTTAGTATTCTGCTTGCTTCCCAGTCTGTCTCTTCATGGGCAGACATGTTAGAACAGGCTCAATCTGCAACTGACCAAACATCTACAGTCCATGGGATCACAAGGCAACAGAAACATGTTATTGTATTTCACAGAATTGTTTTTGCTTAGTATTTTTGCTAAACTAGGAAATCATAAACAAGCCAATTTAATCTGCTCTTGAATTTTTTTATTCCTTTTAGATATTTTCAATTGAGCACACAAAATCATTGCCACAGACTTATATACCTGAAGTGATTTCTCAGCAGCTTGGTCTAGATGGTTCAGTCTAGATAAATTTAGAATCTAAATGAGTTTTCCACTCAAATATTCAATAGGAACTTAGATTTTTATGAAGAATCAGCCTGTATCTTATATGCTTTTAAAAAATTCTAGTGTTGATGACTTCATAGAATTAAGGTTAAGTCTTAATATATGGATCTCTTGAGGGTAAAGTCATTGGCATCATGAGAAGATGTGAAGTCACATAGATAAATATGCAACAGAGTGTCTTTTTGAAGTCTGGCCCTGAAGATCTTTAGAGAAATATTAAGAGTCTCAAGGTTCTGCTAACATTTGCAACTTAATCACATGCACCCAGAGCATATTGCTCTTAATGGCTGGGTTCTGTGAACCTTTGAAATAATTTTATCTTCTTCATTACAATAAATATTTGTACCTCTCAGCTTTGTGTAGAAATTCCTTTAAGTTTGATTGGAGAATTAACAGACATTTTTCCACCTATGCAATAAATAAACTAAAAACTAGTAGTTTAAAACAAAATTTTTAAAAAGCTATCTGTTTAATTTGAGACTGTTTTTAGGCAATTTGTGTTGGGCTTAGCTTGAATGTCCCTCTGCTGACCTTAGCAGAGCTTGCTTATGCCTGGTCAGCTGAGCTGTTTTGTGTCTGGGGTTGACCAGTTGGTAGATGGGGAGACAGGGATGCCTGGTTCTCAGGTCCCTCGCTATCTCTTAGGCTAGTGTGGTGTTATAGTTTGAATCTGGAATGTCCTAGATGGATGGGTCATGTATTAAAAGCTTGGCACTAGCCTGTGGCACTATGGAAAGGCGGTTGGAATGTAGGAGAAGATGACCCTGATGGAAGAAATTAAGAGTGCTAGGGATGTATTCCAGACTAAACGAAGACTTGGCCTCTCCCCACCCTCTGCTCCGTGGCTGCCACGAGGCTGCTCTATTGCCCTGTGATGTTCTGCCTCACCCTAAGCCCAGAATGACAATGCCCAGGTGACCTTGGATTGATGCTTCTGAAACCAAGAGCCAAACTAAATCTTTTTTTTCTTACAAATTGGTTTATCTTGGTTATTTTTTTCACTGTGATAGAAGTCTTACTAATGCACATGGGCATATTCGTATAGTGACTCAGAGTTCTAGGGATAGCTAAAGTGAAGGCAAGTTCTCCAGTGTACTAGCGTCCCCTTGGTCAAATCAGGCCACCGGGATGAAATCTGATTCAAAATGGAAAGCACTCAAAGATACATAACAGAGGGACCTGAAGAGTGGAAAGGGATGAATTTGTGACAATTTTGTAGTGTATCACAATGAGAGAAAGCCCTGGATAACAAGAAATAACTGTGGTTATAACTGTAACAACCTTCAACAAGTCACGTTATCCTAACTGGAAGAGCACTGTCTTAGTTACTTTTTCATCACTAGGACAGAATACCTGACATCCACAACTTAGAGAGGAAAGATTTATTTTAGCTCACACTTTCAGAAGATCACAGTCTGTTCATGAGTGGGCAACTGGATGTGGTAGAACACGGCAGGGCTAGAGCCGAGTCCAGGGCCAGAGCCAAAAATTGAAGGTGTTAGGGAGTATTCCAACAAGCAAACTGCTCCTGACAGAGCTCCTCATTGCACGGCAGAACAAAGCCACAGCTGGGGCGCTGGAGGAATGGCACAGCAGTTAAAGTGGTTTGGAACAAGACCACAGCCCTGAGTTTGATTCCACAGCACCATATATAAGCTGGATGTTGTGGCACACGCTTGTAATCCCAGTATTCAGGAGGCTGAGGCAGGAGGATTGCCGCGAGTCCACTGCAATTAGGACCAGACTGGGCTGGGCTACAGAGCAAGACCCTGTCTCCAAAAAAAAAAAAAAAAAAAAAGAAAAAAAAAAAAAGACACAAAAACCAAAAAACCAAAACAGGGTCTGGGAGGAAGGGTGGAACCAGCACATACCCATTCAGACCAAGCCCCTAGTACTACCCCTTCCAGCCAGGCCCCACCTCCCAATGGTACACAGTATTCATAGGCTTTTGGGGGACACTCTAGATCCAAATCACAGCAGGCACCATAACATTTTGGAATATCTTTGGCTTTATATTCCAGCAAAATGGGTCCTTGTTCTAGGACTACTGATCATTCACTGCTGACATGCAAAAACACTCTGACCTACTCTCTTTGGGTTCCTAATTCTTCAATTTTTAAATTAAGACCTTTGTCTAAAACTCAGATAATTTAAGATTCAAATAAACACCTCTGCATATTTGATACTAAAAGGTTTAGAGGAGAATTACAGAAAAATCTCAGAACCATAGAGCTTGTTGTATCTAACATTTTCTCTTTGTCTTGAAGAAAATGAAGTCCAGAGAGGCTTAGTCAAGGCCTTCGCAAAAGTCAGTGGAAAGGC
The DNA here is from genome assembly GCA_004027205.1 of Ctenodactylus gundi. Classification (NCBI taxonomy): domain Eukaryota; kingdom Metazoa; phylum Chordata; class Mammalia; order Rodentia; family Ctenodactylidae; genus Ctenodactylus; species Ctenodactylus gundi. Next base: position 106,880 of record PVKB01005020.1, on the reverse strand, counting down.
TGAGCATAGAAGCTAGCGTCTCTCTAATTGGCAGTTCAGTAACATTTTCTCTGTCCTAGTGTATTCTGTCAACAAGATAAGAGGAATGCAACCAACACAAAAATTCAATTAATTTACTTAAAGATCTTAGTGTGATACGCCTTCAGAATTTTGGGAGATACGTGGAAATGCTTCTTGGGTGAGCATGGTAGTTAACACTGAGATACAGCATTTGAGGCTGATTTGGGCCAGATTCACTCACACACGTGTGGTCAGCTAGCTAATCCTAAGAACAAAGTATTTGTGATAAGTCAGAGTAATGTTCATAGAGCTTTCTAAAATTCACTCCTCCCTCATTCTACAGGTTCTTTCTGATCCCTACTGTGTCATCCTCAAGATGGGAACATGTGTAGTGGGCTAAGGGAACAAAGGATGAACAGCACATAGAGATATGTGCCATAATCTACCCCTGGAATCTCTTCACATGGCAGGTGCCTGAGAGCCAGTGCCTGTCCTCATGGGGCCCTTGGATGAATTTATGAGAGGTCCTGCCCCAGGGACCTCTGACTGTCTCCTCCCCGGCCTCTGCAGGCTATCTCACATCCCTCAGTGGGTGGTTCTTTTTGGTGGGGAGTCAGCTGTCTCTCTAACATCCTCAAGTCCTGTGTGGATTCTTTGTCTTGTCTCATAGCTTGACAATGAGAGTTGCTTTATGTCAGTCCATTTTCAGGCCCCTAGTGCTAGCAACATGAGATAATACCTCATTTTAGAATGCGGAGAACTTGGTACCTTCTGTGTTATTTCCAGCCTTTGTTCAACTCCTGCTTTAAAAAAGTGCGTAAAAAGAGTATTATATCTTCAGTTTCTTCATCTGAAAGGCAGTGTGGTTAGGACTTTTGATCTATGGATGATGCTGTGAGTAAAACTGCACTCCTTCCATAATTCATGTACTGAAGTACTAACCTCCCCACGTAGCTATATTTGGAGAAAGGGCTTTAAGGTTGGATGAGGTCATAATGTTGGGCCTCAATCTGATAGGATAATAGAGAGAGGGGGGGGGAAGAGAGAGGGAGTGGAGAGATATGAAGACATTTAAAAGAGTGGAGCCGTATCTCTAGAAAAGGAGTTCGGCTCCCTCCTCCTATGGCATTTAGGTCCAAGGAGGCCCCTCTTCTACTGTTGTGTCTGGTAGTGTCCTTCACACATCCTCTCCAAGACGGAATCTCAGCCACAGCACTCACAGTGTTAGTGTTATTTCAACAATCAAACAAGCTCCATCCCAGCTTCGCATTTTCTCACATTTCTAGGACTTGGCTATCTCATTACTGATTTCCTCACCCATGACATCAATAGTATAGCAATTTCCTGTAACTAAGGTTTGATCATACTGAAATATATTAACTGCGATGAGAGATGAAATTGCTACCTCTGTATTGAGTGGCCCACACTTCAGGAAGGAACAATGACCACCCCTGATAGATTCCATTCATGTCTTAAAATCTGTGCTTTTTCTCTGAACCCAGAGAAACGGTATTTATTTGGAAGGAGGAAGCTGAGGGCGAAGAGCAGAGTTATTTTAAAATCAACTTAGCTGCGCATTGAGGCAGCCTGTCTGTTTGCATCAGAACCACACTTACATCTTCAGTAACAGAGCCTGGGAATAAGGAAAAGGGAAAACTAAGTTTTCTTGAGTTCAAAAGATGTCTCTTTCTTCCCTCAATTCTTAGAACGACTCTTGTTGATACCAACCTCTGACACTGAAATTTTAAGCTCTTTGAAAACAGGAAATGTGTTTTACAAACTGTATTATGTCTGGAAAGTCCCTACCTGAACAGGAGAATAATCCAGGTAAAATTTGGAGCACAGTGTCTTCTTCACAATAGAAACATAACGAATATTAGCTCCTATTAGTAGCAGTGACACAAAGTAGACTCTGCACTGACTGACCCAATCAGTCAATGGACGGATGCTTGTTGACAGATAGATCTATCTTTTGCAGTTATTCCCTCCTTCATGCACTCTGTGAAGAGTCATGTGAACTTTTATACCTCATTCTATTTTAAAGTTTTAGTTAGAAAACTCACAAATTGTCCTTTGACCTATATCATGAATTAATATTGAGTGTGTTTTATATATGTTCTTGTATGCACCAAAATTCAATCACATAGAAGGACAAGTAGAGGTTGCTTTGTTTGAAATTACTCTCTTAAATGATTCCAAGTAATGCTTGAGTCCTGTTTAAAAAAGCTGCCAAGTCTTCTTGCATCAAAGTTCCAATTTGCATATTACTTTACATATTGAGTCCCAAAGGCTTCAATTCAAAGAATGGAAAATAAAATTAAAAGAATCAATTAGTGCATCTTCCTGCAATTGTATTCAAACCCAATAGTAAGGGCATTACATATAAATTACATAACAGATTTAGAAAGCAATTCAATTTAATCACATCTTAGATTAGGACAGACAGGAACTCAGCTCAACAGCATGGTAGAAATGCTGGTCAGCCCTTCTGCTAGTGGCCATGGGGAGGGGTTCTTGTCTGCCTGGTGGGCACAACCCCTGGCCTCTCCAGAACCAGTTTGGCTCTGTGCCCTTGACTCAGTGATGCTTTTCCAAGAGGGCCCTTTATCTTTCAGAAAACTTGATTCTTTTTGTCCACTGACATTTTGACTATTTAATTCTGCAAATATTAGAGTTTTCAGGTTGGTTTAAATAGTCACTAATTTTGTACAGTATGCTTGAGATGAGATCATAGCCACTGTGTGCATCTCCCAAACATTCCCGCCATTTTTAAAGTTCCTTCCACTCTGTTCTTGGAGGCTCTGCCTTGGCAGGACAGTCAGGGCTTGTGGACTGTGTCCTTAACTAGTCACTAGCTTAGTTATTTTCTTGTTGCTGTGGCTAAATACCCAATATCCACAGTTAGGGAGGAAAAATTTATTGTAGTTTACACGTTTCAGAAGGTCACAGTTCATTCACAGGTGGATGGCTGGAAAATGGTGGAATCACATGGTGGAGCTGCAGCTAGAGATGGAAATGACATTCCTGAGGCAGCGATCCTTACAGTATGTTGGGAGAAAAAGAGAGGCTGGGAGGAAGGGTGGAACCAGCACATACTCCTCCATTCAAGCACCAGCCCCTTCCAGCCAGGCCCCACCTCCCAACCATACATGGTGTCCATAGGAACATGAGGCTTTTGGGGGACACTCCAGATCCAAACCACCACAAGTATGATGAAAGAAGTGAATGCTGCTTTTTCATTTCATTTAAATTAATTTATATTAATTTACAATAAAATAAAAAATGGTACTGGATTCAGCTGTTGGAAGACTTGTGAATATATTGAATCAACATGGGCATATAAATCCACTATTCCACTCCACATTTTTATGACGTCTAAATACTGATCAACTGAATTGAGAGATATAATTATGAATCACATGCCAGATTTTTTAAAATAAGAGGTTGTGAAATCTCATTAATAACTTTTATATAAATTACATTCTGAAATGATAATATATTACATTCTGCAAATTATACTGTTAACATTATTTTTATCTACGTTTCCCCCTTTTTGTTGTAGCTATCAGGGAAATGTGAAGTGATACCTGTCCCTCCTTTTGTATACTGTGGGACAGTGTGGGGGAACAGAGTGGAGCCAGGGAACAAAGGCGCTAAATGTTCGTGTTTTAAATTCAAGCACCACTATTCACTTAAAAGACAGGACATTTGAAAGAATGCATACTTTATTTTCCAACTATCCTCAAGAAAGGTACAGATTTTTTAGGTGGAAAGAGTAAAAGGAGATATTCCAGGTAAGTAGGAGTGCATCTAGTGTCCTCTAGTGTCTGTATAAGAGTCCGGTTATGTTAGGTGTACACTTGGCGGGGCAGGGTAGGCTGGGTGTCAGCAAGGCCATCTCCCTGTAGCCGGCTGCTGTGGGCCCAAGGCTTCACTCAGGTCCCATCTAGCCTACTCTGTGGGCAGCTTCACCTTCCACAGCGCCCCTGCTGCCTGAGTGCCTTCTTTCAATGTCCTTGAGTACATTTCTCAGAATGCAGAGTGGGACTCTAGACACTTGGGGTGGTTGTGATCTTGTTGTAAAGAATGTCATTGCCCCTTATCAAAGGTGAATGAGGCAGACTAGTTCAAGATCTCTCAAGATCTAGGGAGAAGTTAGAGAAACACTCCACCCTATTGTCTATCCCGTTCCATCCATTCATCGTTTAGAGGTGTGTATGATCTAATGTCTGCCTGTTGTGCTCATGTTTCATTTCAGGCTAGTTTTTGTTTGTAGTTCATATGTCACACTACTCCCCTCCCTGAGTTTAGGCTATGAATTATTTCTTTGTGTTACTTACTGTGTCATTTCAAACTGCCTATTAGTGGCCACAGCAATTTTTATAGTCCCCCATGCTCTTAGAGTTTTGCAACTCTCGTGGAGAAATGGAGCCTATTCTCTGCTGCTTGAGGCAAAGTGAGGATTTGTGACTAAATTAGTGAATGGGGTGTGATGGAAATTATACTATGTGAGTCCAAAATGAGGTCCTTGAAGACGATATGGCTTCCCTTTGGTGCTCACTTGGGCTTTCCCTGAAGATGTTCCTTTTTGGAACTCAGTGCCCATGTTCTAAGAGAGCTCAGAGAAGTTCACCTTGAAGACCATGTGAGGTTGTCCATGTGGTGGAGATGTTTGAAGACTGTTAGGAGACAGCCAGCACGAACTAGCATGAGTGAATTAAGGGGCTTTCTGGGAATTGTGTCACACCTGGAGTTCTACTGGAGGCCTGAGACATTGGGGGCAGACACAAGACATCTGCCTTGTGCCTGTCATGGATATGAGCCCTCGCAGAAGTGATGGTACCTTTCTCCACCAAGCTTTGTGTAAGATCTGATACAGCCACAGTAACTGGACCATACAGCATGCTTTGCCTTTCCATACTGTCTTGCCACAAGACTACGCCCATTTTTTGTTTTTATTTTTAGAGACAGAAAATTACATTCACTGAGAATCTATTATGTCACAAACACCATTTTTGTTACCAGTCTTATTGAAGTGAAACTAGCATACAATAACTGAAACATAAAGTATAAAATGTGATGAAATCTATATACACGTGTATGTCTGCAGATAGATGACAGACATGGTGATCTCTGCTAAATATACATCGTAGTCAACATAGTGGACATCTTCATTACCAGGAGCTTCCCATGCTCCTTTATAATCATCTTTGAGCAAAATTCATGTGCTTTCTGTCCCTATATTTTGTATTTTCTGTGACTGTCGATAAATATGTACTCCTACAATATGTACTTTTTTTAACCTAGTGTAGTTTTTTTTGATAAATCCATGATGATTTGTAAATAGTTCATTCCTTTCTATTGCTAAGTAGCACTGATTGTACAGACTACCGCAGGTTCTCTGGCCACCTGCTGATGAGCTCTAGCTCTTTTATACGTCCCATTCATTCTGCAGAAGACTATGCTCCTTGCAATTGTCTGACTGCTTTTCTGTCCCTCATAGGCTCTAAGTTCCTTGTGGGCAGTTACCAGGGCAGAGTCACCAATCCATTCTTTGTGTTTTGTATAGCATCTGCAAATTAAGAGCCTAGCAATGTTTGATTCCTAAAAATGGGTTACTGGTCAATTGTTTTGCTTCCTGAGAGAAAAGTTACAAAATGAATGGATATCATTATGGTACTGGTGGGTGAGAGGCCACTTACTGGTTTCCATAAGGCATTTGACATAGAGTCCTTTGTGGCATCCTTGAAATGGGCAGCATTATCTGCACTTAAGGACTGGTGATATGCGTTTGTGTTAGTATCAAGGATATCTCAAGGAGAATATGCCTAAATATTTAACTTAGCTTTTTCATATTTGAGGAAAGAAATCTGTAATATGCTTATCAAACTGGGAGAAGGTACATTAGTCAAAGAAAAAGTTACCACACTGGAGGAAAGCATCAGAAGTCTAAAAGACCTTGGCAGTCTAGAATAATGGACTTTAACATACAATTTAGTAGGACAAATGTTAAGTATACAAATTTAATTAAAAATATAAATTATTTATGTGTAGGTCATGGGTCCATGTAAGGAAAATCTAGGTATTCAGATTTCTTAAGTCTTATTGGTCAACAGCAGTGTGAGGTGGCTGTTAAGAAGGGCTCATACCATCTAAGTTCTATTAATTTTACCAGACACTTCAGATTAATGTGAAGATAATTGTGTCATTGCCTATGGGACTATCAACTCTGCAGCTTTTTATCTATGTGCTAGTAACTGGCATACCGAGTTCTTGGGCATGCTATTCCTAGGGCATGCTATATTTCTGAATCTTTACAGCTGCCAATAGGTGCTATTATTACTCTAATTTTATAAAATTGAACAGCTACTAGTGGCAGGGGTGAGGTCTGAACTGACCCTATCCAAAGCACACTTTCTCAATTGCTACCTGAGTCCAGAGCACCTCATTACAGAGGGACATGAGAAGCCGTGAGGTGTCCAGAGGAGCGTGTGCTTGATAGAGAAATGGTGGTCGTGAATGGCAGTGGAAAGTGGCAGAAGGGACTGGGGCCCTTGAAGTGTAGAAGAGAATAGCTGGGGTTGTGTTTGGTTTAAAAACATATGAAAGGACTTTAGGTGTGGCTCATGGGGGACTATGGCATAAAACTATGAATGAAAAGGCTGAGCTGCTGGGAAGCAGTAGTGGGGGGTCATGGGGGACGGTAGCCGGTCTGGTGTGAGGCAGATTCTGACTACTGGCAGAGAGACTGTGGTAGTAATCTGTGTGCCTCTGTGACCAACACAATTAAAAGAAGGAAAGGTTTATTTTGGCTCAGGATCTCAGAGGTCCATGGTTGGCTGGTTCTGAGGCAGAAACATTGCAGCAGAAGGACACACCATGGAAAGCTGCTCACCTTGTGGCAAGCCAGAAAGCAGAGAGCGTGGTAATAGCCAGAGGGGAGGGGGCTGGGGACAAGATGAACCCTTCACAGGAGGCCTCCAGTGATGTGTTCCTCCAACCAAGCCCCACCTCATAAAAGCTCACTCCACTGTGACATTATCAGCTGATGGGCCTCGTGCCCTTGAGATCCTCAACTTCTGCAGGCCTCGCATCTGCATACTGCTTCATTTGGCATCAAACCCCATATTTGAACCACTACAATGGCACCCTAGAATTATTTTTACTTGAAAATTGAAGTTTCTGGTTCAATTTTTAATTTTTTTCTTTGTCAATGTCCCATAGGCTTGAGCTAATTTATGATGTGTGGTTCAACCACTTTTTGTGACAGAACCTTCTTTCTGCAATATTGTAAGGTTTTGTCGATTTATTTTGTGTTTGGGTTAAATAATTACAGGAAAAAGAATTCCTCTCTGGGTTTTGTTACACAACTTACCTCAATGCCTGGAACACCACTAGCATCCAATTTATATGAGAAAGATATGTAATATTTTTAGCCCAACATTTTTTTTTGCCTAAGTTGTGTTAAAACTTTTCATTTTTACTAAATCTATCAGAAAATTGTAATTGACAAATATAAATTTATCCATATATCTAGAGGTTTATGTCTTCAATACATAAATTTAGCACATTAATATAAATAGTAATGCCAAAATAATAAATATATAGCAAAATAATATATAATATTTGAATTTATATGTGTTACAATGAATGATATATCAAAACATAATAAATACTATACTTAGAAATATATAATTGATTTACAAGTAAAGTGTAAAGATTTAAGTAAAATTTGTAAGAAATTTATAATTTCTGGGTTATGGTGTTTACTGGCAGGGAAATAGGGGTGACGCTCTAAATATTTAACAATGATAAGGCAGAGAACTGGAAGAGCATCTTAGAGCTCCATGATATACCAGGTAAAATAACTCTTTAGTTTTGGGATTGTGGGAAAGTTGACAGAGTTACTGTAAAGGAGGAGAACTTGCTCATAGGGAGGCTCATTTATGGGAGCTGCCCATACCTGGGAGTCTCAGAGCAGAGCTGTCTACACTGGAAGGACCAAGCTGAAATGTAGAAGCAGTCTTAGAATTTTAACCACAGCCATACCAGCATTTACCAGCAGAATATTGGTCCTGAATGTAACATAGAACACATTTCCTGGGAATCCTAAGAAATGAGGAATCTGGGCTGCAGAAAGAGTTCCTACATGGAGACCGAGGATGAGAACTCAGTTCCTCTGACTTTGCATCAGTCGGTATCTGTAGGGGCTTGAATGGAGAACTCCACAAAGACGTGTCCAGTGTCCTAACCCCTGGGACCCATGAGTTGGAAGGGTCTTTCAGATACAATTAAACATTTTGAGATAAGACCATCCTGGATCACCAGAAGAGCCCTAAATCTAAGGATAATATCCTTATAACACTTAGACAAGAAGACAAAGCCATAGGAAGAGGAGGAGGCAAAGTGACCACTGAGGCAGAGACTGGAGTGATACAGGCAAAAAGCCAAAGAACGCTGGCAGCAACCAGAAGCTAGGAGAGTAAAGAATTTTTTTCTAGGCTCCTTGGCAAAACTATGACTCTGCAGACACATTGATTTTAGATTTCTGTCCTTTAGAATCATGAGAAAAATACATTTATGTTTCTTTAAGCCACCAAGTCTCTGACAATTTCCTTTGACAACCATAAGAATTCTAATATAGTATTCATGTGGGGAGGTATCAGAGGGTGTAAGTGCACCTGGCAAGTTTAATCAGCAATCCTCTCTCCTGGGAGCTCATTCCCCCTTATTCATTGGCGATTAGGAGTTTATTACAAAAGGTGGTATGAACTAAAGAAAAAAATTAAATTAAGGTGCAATGTTACAACATTTTAATTCCTTAAGAGTAAATAACAAGTTAATAAAATCACTTTTTTATGTTGCCTCATAGAAAAGTGCATTCAACGTGACATCTTAGTTGCTTTCTCATTGCTGGGACAGAATACCTGACACCCACAACCGAAAAGAGAAGAGGTTTAGGTTAGCTCACAGTTTCAGAAGGTCTCAGTCCATTTATGGGCAGCTGGTAATGGTGGAAGGGCTTGGCATAGATCCTGAGGGAGAGAAGCTGTTCATTTTGTGGTGGACAGGAAGCAGAGCAAGAAAGTGTACACTCTTCTAGGTGGTGTTCCAGTGATCTGCCCCTTCTGAACAAACCCACCTTTTAACAGAACAGAAGTCAATGGCTTAACCCTCATGATTGAATTACCTTCCAAACAAGAAGCTTTTGGGTGACACACTAGATCCAAACCATTTTACACGATAAGTTTCAATTGATGTCTGTGTATTAAGAGTTTGCCTTAGCCAGAGTCCTTTATCCTTAGCAGATTCTATATGAAAATCAGCATCTTCTCTTTTCTTTTTCTTTTGCTTTTTTAAGTGTAGAGGATTGAGGCCAG
>PVKB01005020.1:0-92500 GCA_004027205.1 Ctenodactylus gundi | reverse complement strand
AGGTGTATATTTTTTTCCCCAGATTCTGTCCCTTTTCGCCTCCTTACATCTTCCAGCCCACATCGTCTGTGTTTATCTCCACAGGGTCGAACTTTCCCTCTGATGTCTTTCAAGAATTCTGAACTTTCTTTCAGTTGTTTATACTTTGAAAATATTGGGCCTTGAGGAAAATCTAAGTAATGCAATTATCGTGTATATCTATAGAGGCACATGCATTTGTATCTATTAAAATAAAAGCATTCCGTTCTAAGAAAGCACAAATGCAAATTTGTAAGACAGGCTAATTAAAGGGGTGATTGAATTAAAAAACTTTTTTTTTTTGCTTTCCAAAAGATTGAAATCAATGCTGCCTTAAGTGGTCTTTTAAGCTAGATGTTTTAATTTCTATTTAAAATTATATATTATATATTACTTAGAATATACTGCAATATATTTATATCATTGTATAACTTACATTTATATGTGATTCTATGTATGAATACATGTAATTTTCTTAATTACTTCTGCATAGTTTTATAGTAAAATGAAGTTCCCTCTCACGTATTTTGAATAGCTTGCCAGAGCAAGAGCTAATATGTTGGCCCTTAATACTAGTGATAAGCAGCTTATTAGGTTTTAAGAGGAGGAAATGTATTTCTAAAAATAATCTTTAAAATTAGATTTAGAAGTAACAGCCCTGGTCTCTTTAGCTGGGATATACAGCAAATGAAACCCGAGGAAATGAAACCTTGTTTAAATTCAGTTGCAGGAAATCTTTCTTTTGGAGATGTGCTAAATTATGTGGAGAATTTTCTAGCTTAATCTTTGAAAAGAGACTATGCCTTCTCCCCAGCCCCAATTACATCACCTCCTACCTTAATTTACCAAAGATAACTTACTCTCTATCAACCACCTATATGTCTTGCGAGTCATATTGATCACAGGCATGTGATGCAGTCCTTGGCTAAGATAAAATGGGTTTAATGGCTTCCTTCCCTCCTCCCCGTGTTTCTGAGGGTACTTAAGCATGCAGAGGACACCACTGGTCCCTTTCCCCATCAGGAAAATGTGTCGAGGCAGCTTACAATAAAGGACAAGTCTTCACACAACCTCATCGATACCTTGATAGCTCAGGGCTAATGGAATCCTGTGACTTTCGGTTCTCATTGGTAAGAGACCTGACATGGACGTTGATGACTGGGGCATTCTTGGTTTGTACTTACTTAGCCTTACAGCTTGTCCCATAGAACATATTTTCAGGAGAAGGTCAAAGCTTCTACATTACTGATGGTGTGGCTCTTTCCTCTGAACTGGACTGAAAACAATTCATTGTAGGGTATTTGGTGATCATATACATTTTCCCATCTTCATTCTGTTACAAAAGTAGAGGAGATTCACTAACACCTGAAGAAGGTGTGCATTCTTAAGTGCCAAATGCTGACATCTGCTCCAAATCCACTTCTTTAAAGATATAAGCAGTGCTGATTTTTTAAAATAATGGCAACAATGTGAGGGAGCAGTCACTGTGTCTGAAGAATATTACCAGGCTGGGACCAGGCTGGAATTAACATGATCAAGTTTTGGGGTGGGAACTGAGGAGTGGGAAGAGCAGATACCTGGCTCCAGGTCAGAAGCCCAGGGCTGGTGATGGGGGTTCAGTCTGCCCTGTGTGCCCCCAACATGGGTGCTGCTTCTCTGGGACTAGCATGCTGACATCCTAACAGTGTTCCTGAGCAGACTTTAAACTCCATTTAAGGTAATGTCTCTCACTAGGAAGAAATATTCCCAAAAGAGTTAAAAAAAACATAACAGAGATACATGTATACTCATGCTCTTAGCAGCACAACTAACAATAGCTAAAATGTGAAAGTCACCAAAATACGCATCAACAGACCAATGGATACACAAACTGTGATATGTATACACAATGGAATACTATGCATCTATAAAGTCCAACAGCGTGGAGGCTTTTGCAGACAAATGGAAGGAACTTGAGAATATCATGCTTAGTGAAGTGAGTCAGAAGCAGAAGGTGAAACATCGAATGGTCTCTCTGATATGAGAGTCCCAGATCACAATCATCTCATGGAACTTAAAGTGAAAACCAAAGGGAATGGGGGGGGGGCGGTGGGTGGCAAGAGGAGTGGAGTGGGTAGGGGGAGGGGTCAAAGGAGAGGGGGAAGGCCTTGTCACCTTGACTAGATGTGTATGTGCACAAAATGCTCAAGACCAATATAAACCTTAAATCTTGCACTTATACATATCAATAATATGAGGGGGAAAAAGGGACAATACTACCCCTCCATCCAAGCTGTGGCTCTGCATAAAGGGAAATATTATATAAACAAGAATTGGCAAAACTTGGTTTCAAAATTTAATGGAGGGAATTTGCATGTTAGCTATCATTTCTGTTTTCACAGTACCTTGACCTCACTGAGAGCCATGAGTGTTTACCCCTCAAAGGCTGAGGTGAGGGGGCTTCTTACCTGCCTCCCTTCCACCTCATTTCCAGCTCTACTTACTGACTTAAATTTTTTGTCTTACTTGGCAGTGTTCGTTCCTCTCAGGCTCCATCAACAGCAGAATGTGACGAGGCTCGGTGGAGGAAGTATTGGGAGACCTGGATGTGGATTTAACACACAGGGAGAGGAGATCCAATGAGGGTTGTGACAAAGGCCTTTGTAAATGAGGGACATGCAAGGGACTTGCAAAATATTACCAGGGACATAGGGGTATAATCTGGCTACTGTTTCTTTTTTTAATCAAAATTTTCTTCTCAAGAGTCCCACTTCTTGGTTTACTAAGGAATTAGGTTGCCAAGGATGTTCAGAAGTACCAAGGCACTGTCACTGTAATCTGCTGGGTCGAGTGACACTGATGAATTGTTTGTTCCACTGTGGTGTGTAGTTCTTCCATCTATTGTGTAAAATATTCGTGTCTTATGTAATATTCCTATTATATAAAATAGGTGAAGGAACTTCTGTAAACACTAGTTTCAGAAGAAACGGCACCACCGTAGAAGGCAACTGACACTGCTGTTTCACTTTGGAGACGCCTCTCACCCTGTTATTTAACTGAAAGAAAAATCACCATTTACTAATGGCGGGCTTTCTGCAGCAGGTTCTGTTGGGTAGATGTGTAATCAATGGCTAATAATACAATAGAAAAATTCTCCCGCAGAAAAGAATGGCTTAGGTGCTAAAAAAATGGGTTCCCTTTGGGAATAAAAACGTTGCTTCCAGGAAGTGTGAGAGCTCTGAAATAGGACCGAGAGGGGCATGTTCTAGGGCCCAGAGCTGCCGTCCAGTCCCGTTATCGCCACTGGGTGTCACTCCAGGCAGCCCCTGGGGAGGCCCTGGAGTCCAGGCGAAAGGCTGGCAAGGGAGGAAAGTGAGGAAGGAGCCGGAGGAGTGTCCACCTCTCCCAGGCCTCTCAGGGTTGTGACTGAGCGGGAGAACGCACACGGAGGGAGGTGTGTGAGGGGGACGCCTTGGGTAGCACTATGTTTTGGAATGTAGCTAGCGGGTATTCAGCTGGAAAGTTGTAGAATCCCCCAGGCCAGGCCACCCACCTCGGCTCCCTGGGGCTTGGGCACCCGCATGTCAAAACCCAGCTAGAGTTCAAGCAGCATGATGGCCCGCACGGCCTGCCTGCTTTCAGGGAAGGTCACGCCATTCCGTGCTAAGCCGCAATCCTCTCCCCGCTGTCCTGGAAGTCCCGGAAGACAGGGGTTCCCAGCCCCAGAGGGGGACCTGCAGTCACCGCCTCACACTTGGCTGGGCGGTGGAATCACGTGCGAGCTACGTGACTTTTGTGCCTTTCTGCACTCGCTAGCTATTTCTTGGGTATTTGTTGTGTTTGGTCCTTTGTACATCCAGACCCTTTCCCTCCATCTCTGCACGACCCAAGCCGGGTGCAGGGGAGAAGGGAGGCAGTGAGGCCTGGGAGGAGTGCATTGGACAGGTGGAGGAGGGAGGGGTAAGACATGGCTGTGTCCCCTGCCTTCCTTCCTCAGGATGGGTCCTACAGCCCCAGGGGCGGCTCTCAGGTACAGCCCTCAGGCCCAGTGCTGTCTGATGGCTGGCTTGTTCCTGTGCACTTTGTCAACACCAGCTTCTAGTATGCTTTCTGATGGTTAGAGAAACTCACGATTTCTTTCCAAAAAGATTTTCTTCCTTTGCGGGGGAGGGAGGGAAGTGTAGAAAAAAAAAAGAAAGATGTGTCTGTCTCCTTGTTAGAAAATCTCAAAAACATGATTAAAAAGGGAAAGAGAAATATTTCCTTGTATCTCTGTCTGTAAGTATAACTAATTAGGGGACAATAGGCTCTTCAGGTTTCTTCCTTATTTGCATGTTTATCATTTCTTTATCAATGAGGAATCTTCAAAACTTGATTTTTTTTTTTTTTTTTTGAGGCTTTTAGACTCACGGTATAGCCTAGGCTGGCCTCAAACTCACAGCAATCCTCCTGCATCAGCCTTCCAAGTGCTGGGATTACAGGCATGTACTATATCGTGCGGTGCTGCTGGGTGGTTGAACCCAGGGCTTTGAGATTTGCAGGCAAGCAATCTGGTCATTGAGCTACACCCCCGCTCCTAAAACATGATATTTAATGGCCACCTAATATTCATTGAGTTAATATAGTATAATTTAAGTGTTTTACCACTGCTGGGCATTTAAGTTGCCTCCAGTTTTTTTCTATGTAACAAGTGTATTTGTTATGAATTGCTCTTTAAAAACTTGGTAATGTAAAAAGACAGGCATTTAGGAGTCCAGCACTGCTTGGCCCCGAGGCCTCCGGCTCCAGTGCTGCGGTGTCTTTGGGCTGCAGTGATCTCAAGGCTCTTCCTTGCCATTGGTGCCTCTCCACAGAGCAGCCCACAGCGTGGCAGCTGACTTTCCTCAGAGGAAATGTACCAGTGAGGCTACGGGCAGTGCACCCAAAGCCTCTTGGCAGCCTACTCCTTGTAGGTTCCATCGCCTTTGTCATATTCTATTTGCTAACTCTAACCTCTACTCAAAAGGAGGCAATTACACAAGCATGCAATGCGGGGAGGCTTGTCACCAGGGCCATTTTGGAACTGACCTTCTGTAATGAGAGTAAACATCTGTGCATCCCTGAATACAGTTACTATTGGGCATGTGGAATTGGAACTTTTGGTTTCCAAGTTATGAATGATGTTGAACACTTTATTTTTGTCTTTAATGTTATGATTCATCAAAAATTTACGAAATTTACCAAACATTTTATGAGATGCACAACATTCTATGTGATGTCCTTGATCGATTTCTAACAGTACAATATTTGTATTTTTAGAGACATTGGACCTGTGTTTGCCTGATTGCCCAAATAGAGATTGCTCTATTTCACTCAGTGGGAGACATTTACCCCACCCACTTCCTTGAAGCACCAGCAGTATGCGTTCTTAGCAAACTTCAAAAAAGGTGTGTACTTGCTTCAGAGCAAGACCACTGTCAGACTGGATTCACTTTGAGGGGATATTAAGGAAGGTGAGAAGTGCAATTAGTGAAGCCAGAGGGTCACTTTTTGCAAACGGATAAGAAATGAAATAGTCTTCAAACTTTTTCTGAATATTTTGTGGGATGGTGAGAGATTCTAAGAATTGTATTTTGCCAGAAATTGCCAGTCCTTCAATTTTTCTTATCGCAAAGTCTTTGAAACCCAAGTAGAAATCTCCTTTGGCCTGATTTATCCCTGCTATCCCTGGACTGACCTGAAGATCACTAGCAATCTGCATCTGCAGGTGAGGGCATAGGTTCTGAGGACAGGGCTCTCAACTCCACTGCTCAGCTCACAGAAGGAAGTGAGAAAACAGCTCACCTACACAGGAGCTATTAGCCTCTAGATTTCTAAGCTGGCATTTGTCTCAGGAATGCTTTTGGCTGCATTAAACAAAGGCTATCACTGGCTATTTTAAGACAGCCATTTGCTACACACAAAAAGAAGACTGGAATCTTTTGGTTTCTGGGGTTGGTTTGGTGACTCTGCAAGTTATCATGGTTCCCAGCTCTTTCCATTTTTTTTTCTCTGCTATTCCTGGTGGATATTTTCAATATTGTACTTGTTGTCTCCTGGTCACAATAAGGTTGTCATTGCTCCAAGCATCATGCCTGACTCCACAGCACGAAGGAAGAAGTGCCAGTGAGAAAGATTTTCTCTTGACTCTCCCTCTGTTTTGAGAAAGAAAAGTTCTCTGAGGTTTGCTTGCTTATAATTGGCTGCAGCAATGTCACATGGTGACCAAAGAAAGACAAAGAGAGTGCAGGTGGCATTTTCCACCTCTGATAAAGAGTGGAGAGAAGGAAGGGGCTTGGAAGGGATGATTGAACCAGCCAATGAAGAGTGTCTGTCAGCAGGTTCTGAACATATATTCCAATGGAAACATTGCTTTACATCACGGGAGAATTTCTATGGAGTTTTGGTAAAACAATAGTCAATAAATTTAACATAATGCTGTTTCCTATGCCAAGTGTATTATGAATTTCAAATTGTGGACATCAAAATGCACCATTGGAAAAAATTGATTGTATATTTATAGTGTATTGCTTTTCAATACCTGTCTATCTGTCTGTTGGTGTGTCTATATTTACCTATCTCCGTGTCTGTCTGTCCACCTTTGATTTTTACGAGGCTGAGGACTGAACCCATGTTCTCAAGCATGCTGGGCAAGTGTTCTACCATTGAGCAACAGCCTCAGCCCTTACCTTTTTAAAAAGATTAACATGAATTCTTCCTAAACCTCTTTAAAAGATTCATTAAATTTCATCCTCTTAATGTGTTTAAAGTGTGTATGCTGATGAATTTTCTGTGAGTAAATTGGAATATATAAAATAACTCTTAGGATTAAAATATAATCACTTAAAGAAAATATTATTTAATCCCATTAAAGATCAACATTTTTTTTCATTCTACATAAGAAAATTTATTAATAAATAATATAGATACAAGGAATGAATAAATTTAGTGTTCTTTGAATTGGTAAACAGTAGAACAGTGACAATCATTTTAACAAGTTTTATGTATTCTTCATGCGATTTGCTATTGCAGAGAGCAAACAAAATATAATTAGAGTAGAGGAATGCTTGGAAAACTCAAGTGGACTTTGATTCTCCCCTGCAGTGAGGCCCCTGGTGCCTAATTAAGATGCTTAGAAGAGAGAGAGAGAGACAGAGAGAGAGAGAGAGAGAGAGAGAGAGAGAGAGAGGGAGAGAGAGAGAGAGAGAGAGAGAGAGAGAGAGAGAGAGAGAGAGAGAGAGAGAGAGAGAGAGAGAGAGAGAGAGAGAGAGAGAGAGAGAGAGAGAGAGAGAGAGAGACAGAGGCAGAGAGACAGAGAGAGAGACAGAAATATGGTTTGAGTGACTTTATAGTTTTAGATTTACACATCTAGGTTATTCTCCGAAATATGTTGTTTTCTTCTGGTGCCAAGAATGGTGATTTCTTGTGCTTATTGGGAGAAGTTTAATCTTTAGGCATTCCAATGTGAAAACCAAACATTTATGAGCATATGGTGCTATTTTGCATAAGTGTTTTAAAAATTAAAAGTAGAAATTTTCGTGAAATTAGCCTTTACTTTTTTAACCTATCATGTAAAAACAATATATATATGAAAAAGATTGAGTTAAGTAAGATTAAGTTGAACATAAGCATCTAAGTCTTTAAATATCATCAAGTATTTAATATTTCCTCCTAAAACTCCTAAGAAGTAGGTATATTAGACCTGGGGCTTACATTCATATTCTGACTTCTTGAAGACTTTATTCACTTAATGAAGGTATGTTGAGCTCTTGCTTCGCATCAGACACTATTCTGGAGTACATGGAGATGGAGATTAGACTCAGTACATGCGCTCATTATTCATAATCAATGTTGAGGTAATAATGAAGCTTGGAAATCGTAGGTCAGGTATTAGGGCTGGCAAACATAGGATGTCATGAGAGCTCATAGAAGACTCAAGGTTGTCAACACAGTTTCCTGGAAGATGTTGTGTCTGAAAAGTCATGAAGAAGACGGTGACTTCCACATAAAGGCTGGTGATGGGTGGAGTGGGAGTGATGGGTGAGATCATTTTAGGCAATGGGAATAATGCATGGGAGGCCATGTGATCACATGAGAGATACTACTCTTTATTGTAGCCTCTCTCAATGAGATATTTAACATTTCTTCTTTGCATCCCCAGTTTTTTTGATACGACATGTCAACAGTTCTTCACTCTATTTAGATCTGAAAGATCTTTAGAGTTCTAGACTCCTATACTTTCTTTTTGCCTCATATTTTTAGAAATTTTCAGTAGATATTTTTTCACCAAAAATTCCCTGCACATCTTTTTCATGGTGACTGTCTTTAAAAAAAAAAAAAAGGTTGGGGCTAGAGGAATAACTTAGAGGTTACAGCATTTGCCCAGCAAGCACAAGGCCCTGAGTACCGTTCCCTTGTGATTTATAAGCTGCGCATGGTGGTACACACTTGTAATCCCAGCAGGCAAGGGAAGTGGAATTTTGAGCCCAGCTTGGGCAGCTTATTGACTTAGTGATACTCTGTCTTAAAGTAAAAAATAAGGGCAGAGAGCATAGCTCACTACCTAGAATCCTAGAATGGTTGCCTAGGAAGTGCTAAGCCCCAGATTTGATCTCCTAGGCTCACATAACAGCTGGGTGTGATGGCACAACCTGTAATCCCAGCACTTGGGAAGCTGAGACAGGAGAATTGCCATGAGTTTGAGGTCAGTCTGGGCTCCATAGTGAGTTCAGGACCAGACTGACCTACAGACGGAGACTCTGTCTTAAAGAAAAAAAGAAAGAATGAATGAAAGAAAAGAAGAGAGAAAGAATGAATGGAAAAAGAGAAAAAATGAAGGAAAGAAAGAAAAGGAGAAAGAGAGGGCTGGAGCTATGGATTAGTGTAAGGGCCCTGGGCTGCATCTCTAGTACCTAAGGCAGGATGGGGGAGGGGGAAGCTCATGCAATATCCTGTGCATGGATCATTGGAGTGTCTAACTCTCTGTGGAGAAACTATGGTTTTGAATCCTTGTTCATCTCAGTTTCACTTTTCCAATTAATGCTGAGTTTATTTGATAAATAAATGAGTCACCTTCTAAGTACTTTATTTCACAAAAACTTAATTAGTAACTATGAGTTTCTAAAGGACCCACAATTTTCCCCCACTGAACTCTAAACATCTTACATTTTGATGAAACAAAAATCAGGAAATCTTTTTAAAAAGTTTATATAATACTTGCCTTCTTTATACAACTGGTCAAGTTAGCTTTTTTTCATGTATTTTCAGTCCAGTTCGAAACCTTTTGCAAATTTTAGAATTTTGAAAGTGAGGTAGATCTTAGGACACAAATATAAATATCTTGCTTAGTTACTTTAGCAACCTGAGCTATCCCGTGTCATTAGACACAGGAGCAGACCCAGAGTGTCTGCCACAGTTAATGTGCTCCTGGTGTTTCCAGGACAGACAAAGCATTTGAAGGTTCTCTTTCCATGAACACTGAGGCCTTATTAAGCATCTTATAAAATGAGAATTTCAAAATCTAGCTTCTAAAAAAACCCATAGGGAATAAAAATCATATTCAGTGATTCATGATTTTAGAAATCACTAAAAATACTGAATGCTCTTGGAAGTAAACATAGTGGCCCCAAATCACGGTTGAACATGAATCATAGAGAAACTCAAATCACAGAGGTGCAATTAATCCTTGCAAGAAAATGTTAAACATGGCCCAAGTCTAAACGATCAAACGGAGCCTTAGTTAAAGGTGCTGGGCGAAGGTGAGGGTGGGCCAGGACCTTAACAAGGAATCAGAAGCCAGCATGGCAGCCTCAAAATATCAGAATGTGAAAGGGGTAGGAGGGTGGCAATTTGTCATTTTAGGAGAGAGAAAGGGAAAGGCTATTTTCTGGCTAAGTATATTTAAATACTTATTTGACATATAAACATTGAAAAAATATTCAAAGCAAGAATAGTTTGTATAAACCATGCTCAGACGACCTGACAGTTTTACTAAAGAGCTATCAGGTGCCCAGAAAATGGCTGCCTGAAGTGCATCTTATTTTGAATAAACCAGCATCAACTCAATGAGAGATGACTGGAAATATTGTCATGTGACACATGGAAATGCTGTCCCTCTTTGGAGAGGACGGGACCAGAGTGTGGTGTTTTCAGCCAGGCTCCTGGGCCCAGCAAGGGACGCAAGTGCTCTCCATCATATCTCAATTTGTCGTGCTCACAGCTGCTTCTTCTTGGGTCTTGGAATCTCACGTCCATGGTTTTACTGGTGAGATGCTCCCTGGATCATGTCTGGGATACAAGGCTTGGTAATGTGAAGAAACTGCCTCAGGTACCAGGATTCATGGCAAAACTCAGTAGCTATTCATGGCTATCAGACATTCCAGCATTTTTCTAAAGTACTTGAGTGTTAGCATTGCCAGTGGTTTTTATTTTATATTTTTAATATAAATGCTACTTTTACTTTAGACCAAATAGACAACATCTCAGGAGTGTAAGTTCAATATCAGCATTTAAAAAAATCTTCCTAAGCCATATACTGTTAAGTTATGAGACACAGCTTAGCTACCCAAGAGGTGTAGAAAGTGTTTGTGAGTGCATTCTCTAAGTAAACATTAAATAGTTTTGGGCAACATGCATCCCTATGTTGGATAAAACCTGACATGCTGGTGATGTCTTGCGTCCTGTGCTCCACACCTTCACACGGTGGGGCTGACAGAGAGGCCTGGGGCTGCTTGGGAATGTTCACCTATTGTTCCACGTTGAGTGAAATGTTGGGGAAAGGCGGTACCTTGTCTCCTAAAAGGGGGCAGTGGAGAGAGCTGCTTTGGGAAAGCGCCGAGGAGAGTTGCTATTTCTCTCCAGGTGTTTGATCCGACTGACGGCCCCCATCTGAACTTCCCAGTCATTTGCCATTTCATTAGCTGCCAGGTTTTCAATTTCTGCCTCTTGGAAGTTACACCGCTTTGAACAAGTCCCCGCAGTAATTGAATTTGCCACAGAAATAGAACACTGGAAAATTTCATTTTCTTCTTCCCTGCGTGAAGGCAAGCAGGCAGGCAGGGCATGCACGGGGAGCTGGGCTGCTCGGCTCTTCTTCCGACCGGGTCCCCCTCCCTTCCCTGCGCCAGCTCCCAAAGCAGGTGTCCAGCCGCACCAAAAGGCCTGCTTTCAAATCATCTCAGAGTGCATCAGCCTGTCACTTTGTAATTTTCTTCTAAATGCCTTCCACAAATAATGGTTTTCAAAATGAGCATTAACAGGCTTGATTACATGAAATTGTCCTTTTAATTTACACCAGGATTCTATTGATCACACAAGTGCAGATTAAAGTGTTCAATGAAGCCCGTGATGAGGTATTAACCAGCTAAGGGTCCTCCAGGGGCCGCCAGGGAGGCCAGGAATATGCTAGAAGTGTACAGTTATTTCCCCATAATGAAGTGGCACTATGCGAAGGCATGAATCGCCGGCAGGAAGAATAGATCGGGGATGATGAGCTCTTCAAAGTCATTTCTCCCACACTCATTCAGCCGCATGCTCAGACCCTCTTGCGATTCTTCTGCATTGCTTGTCATGAAATGCCAGGATTTACTTAGCCAGCTGATGCAATTTTTATGACCTTATTGCTTTTTCACCATGGTAATAGTTTTGAATCAATTTATCAATCCAGCAATGCCATCAGACATATGGCCCTGAAGATCAAGTCCGGGTCATTCCATCAATTCACTGCGGTTTACGGAGATAGAGAAAAAAGCCAGGCCGTGCGGGCTATCAACTTCAAATGGCTTAGTAAACACGGCCTGGCAGCTTTAACTGCTTCGCTTCTGACTCCGGACCTTCGAGCTCTCCCACAGGATCCCCCCAAATCTACCCCATAGATGCTGGATCTAAGTAGACACTGCTCTGAAGCCAGCAGGGCCCAGCTTGAACAAGAAGCATCTCCAGGGAAGCTCCGACAGCTGATTGGGACAGAGCTTGGAGGCGTGGCTTGTTGTCCCCCAGAGCCGATTGCATCCAAGTTGCAAAGCTTTTGTCTCAGCCGCCCAAGTGAGAACCCAGCCTTTGGTAGGGGGCAGGAAGAGGAGAGGGGTGCTGCCTCTCTAATGGGTTTTGCAGCAGGTTTGGGATCCCTAATACAATCCATCTTCTTGCTGGAGAAGCGGCTGGCCAGTGATAATGGTTTCAAAAGGTGAAAAATCTGTAAGTCATCTTCCACAGGATGAGATGTCGCTGAGGGCAGGATACAAAGAAAGAACAGTACCTTTATTGGAAGAGATGGTCTCCTAGGAAGGGAGTGAGCGTTTGCTGCCCCAGGGGGAGCAGGAAGGGTGTGAGAGGCCACAAGGGGACCATTGCCTTAGATTGTTGGTGTTTGCACGGATAAAATTCTAGGTATCTCTGGAGAATTTGGCGGAGTTACTTCACGGGTTATGTATTCAGAGAATTCTCCAAGTGACTAATGTTCTTTGTTTTCAGATGTTGTGTCCACACTTGAAACCCTATGCAGCAAATTCTGGTAATAAGCTCTTTGGAATAAAAAAATGACAGTGAATTTAAGTATTATTTAAAATGTATTGTTTGTGGGGCCTTAATAGAGCTCGCATTCATGCCACTGGCTTTGTCCTTTGCTGGGAAGCTGCTGCATTCAGCGTTTAAAATGAGATTTGTCAGATCCTAAGCTTATGGCGATTCTATAAAAATTTAATGATCTACTTCCAGGTCTAGCAGCATTTAGGATTTATTTACAGTCTTTATTATAAAATTTGTTCAAAATATACAAGTTCCCTAAAGACTTCTGAGCTCAGTGGCAGAAGTATAAATGTACCAGAGTGAAATATGGCAGATGGTAAAATCTCTGTTAGCTAGGCATTTTTTGGTCTTTAATCTTTGTTTATTGTTTCATTTTACTTTTCTTCTCTATTTGGTAAATCCTGGAGGAGGTGAGAGAGGCCCTTGTTTTCCCACAGCAGCGTGTTCTAGGGGAGGCTGTTGAAGAGGACAATTGTAAAGGGAAACATCGTCTATATGCAGTCATCCTCTCCTTGTTCTTCCACAAATTCAGTGGCTTTGGAGTTGGAAATCTGGATAAGATGCCTGCAACCATGATATCAAGGAGTGTGTGGGACAAAAGGTTGGAAATGATCTAAGACAATTCTTTTATTTTAAAGCAACATTCTATTGGTGTCTTAGTCACTTTCTTGTTGCTAGGACACGATACCTGACACCCACAACTTAAGGGAGAAGAGGTTCATTTTAGCTAACAGCTTCATAAGGTGTCAGTTCATTTTTGGGTAGCCTGCTAGGTGGGAAGGGCTGGCAAGGGGCCTAGCTAGAGAAAGACTGCTTGCAGCATCAGCATGAACAGCGGAGAGACAGAGGAGGGGCAGAGCTTTCATATACCCATCTAGGTTATATCCCAGTGATCTGCTCCTCTTGGGTCAAGCCCCGGTGACCTACCCCTTCCAACCAGGCCCCACCTCTCAAAAGCACAGAAAATCAATGATTGAATTACCTTCTAAACACAAGGCTTTTGGAAAACATTTCTGACCCAAACCTGGCCATGAGCAATTTAACAGTGGGTTGCATATGGCCCTCTAATTTCAAAACTCAAATGACTAGGAATTCTCTGCTACACAGTCTCTACACAAACATCTGGTTTCAAAATTTCTTGACTTCCTTGAGTCCAGTAATGTTTATATCGACTTCTATGTTCCAAATCCTGTGTCTTATAGCTTTAACATCGTTAAATTTAGGGCCATCGCAAATTAAAGAGTCTCCAAAGAACCTGAGATGCTTGTAAGGAACGTAGACCGCTACATTAAATACTGAGATTCTTCTGTGGATTAGGGAGAGCTTAGCCAGTTCCAATGCATGGGTTTCAGGTTCCTGTTGCTTAAAATGCTGCTTTTTCACTTAATTTATTATCTAGTCTAGAAAAAGTGATGGGATATCATTAAACCTCAATTACATCTGTACAATGGGCATAAATCTCAGAATTGCTGTGCCAATTCATACATTATATAGCCTTTTCAAAGGGAGCATCTTTATGACTTTGAGACCACAGGTTAGGCTAACACACACAAAAATATGGACAATAAGAAGCTTAATATCTGTAATTAAATGTAAAATTGTCAAATACTCTATAGCAATTAGTATCAATTAAGTGTTCCCTTGTGAAGTAATTGATAAATTATTATAAAACTACTTTCTATTCTTCGATAGACCAGTGCCTTTTACATGTATAAACATTTTATTTTTTCCAACCACACACACATATATATATATATATATATATATATATATATATATATATATACATATAAATGCAATAAATAATGTTTACAATGAACTTGAACTTGTGCACATATATATGACATCAATATTACGATCCCTTCCCCTACCCCCATTTCAACCTTCCAACATCCTCTTTATCCCGTTTCTTCCACTATTGAACTCATTTGGTTCTATAAAATGTCTGTATTCTGGGGTTCCCATTATCAGAAAAACCATACGATATTTAACATATTTAATCTTCTATGTCTGACCCACTTCACCACTCAAATCACTACTCTTTAGCTCAGTTTCCTACCCCTAGAATGGGCTGCAGTGGCAAATCTTGATGCTTCTTCTCTGGGTTCAGCAGTCTTTTAATGTGGCAATTTGCCAAAAGTTCCTTATTTCTATATCTTTGTTAAGATTCTTTAACATGGCCTCACCCATCAGTTCACATAAGAAAAGAACTATAACAATGAAATCCAAAAGGTTAGAAAATGTGAGAAATAAAAAGAGAGACATTAAATTTCATATTCCTTAACTAAGTACTGAAAGGTAAATGTTTGTACAATCAAAAGACATTCAGGTTATCATTACATCAATCAGTTTTCTTAGGATAAACTTACATCCAAGACTGATTAAGTGAATTGCTATATTAAACCAACTTAAGTCTATATCGAATTGCTATTAAATGAACTTAAATCTGTGTCACATATTACACTTAAAGCAATAAATATAGATGCATGCTTAGTTTTTCAGATTTCTTTTAATTTTCATAATTTATTTATTCACATTTCACTAATTACTAACATTTTGTCAGATTTGGTTTATCATTTTATCTACCTGAGTATCCATAACTTCATGCATCCATAGTTTTTAAAGATCTTATACCAGTTCCCTAGATTGAATATAATTATTATGTTTTGCAAACTAATATACTATTAAAATAGTAATTTTGGGGGAAGTTTCAAGATTTTATGAGAAAGCTGGTACCTTTTTTTTGAAGAATACCAATCAAATGATTCAAATACCAAACTATTTTTTTGGATACACTTTTTCTTTTTAGATGTTTCCTTTCTTCCGTGTTCTTAGGTGCTGCTTGTCTTTCTGTCTTGCTCAAAGATTCATTCAGGTATTTTCTATAATGCTGGGCTAGTGGTTGCAGATTTCTTTAGGGATTCTTGTTTACAAAAAACTTTTACTACTCCTTCAGATTTCAGGGATGATTTTGCTGGACACAACAACCTGGGTTGACACTTGCTATCTTTTAAAGCTTGAAAGATTTTGCTCTAGGCACTCCTTGGCTTTAAAGTTTGCCCTGAGAATTCTGTAGTAATCCAAATGGGTTTGGCTAAGTAAAATAATCTCTGTTTTTCTCTTGCAGCTTTTAATATTCTCTCCTTATGTTGTATTTCTGAGGTTTGGATTATGATGGCAAGTCTCAATGCTGGTTGAGGTTATTTGGTATTCTATAAGCTTCTTGTACTTGAAAATTAATTTATTTTCATAGATTTGGGGAATTTTTTGCATGATTTCAGTGAATAAATTCTTTAAACTTTTGTTGCTGTCTTCTGTTCTTTCCTCCACACCCGTAATTCTGAGATTGGTTCTCTTTGAATCATCTATCAGCTGTTGTCTCCAGATACTTTGCTCATTTCTAATTTTGGAGTCCTGGCTAATTATAGCATCTTTTTCCTCAGCCTTGTCTTCAAGGTCTGAAATTCTGTCCTCACAATGTTTAAGTTGACTTGCCTGACTTTCAAATATATTTTTCATAACCAGAATTTCTGTTAGATTTCTTTTCAAAATTTTCACTTCTCTATCCAAATGTTCCTTCATATCTTGCATTTCCTTATTTACTTCAGCCAACATTTTATTTGTAGCTTCTATGTGCTTAGCGAGCTGTGTTTCTATTAGAACCACTATTTGTTTAGTAAGTTCTTTAAGCCTACTACTCAGTGCTTGTATTTCTTTGAGAATATCTTGCTTGAATGGGTTGTTTGACTTGTTTATTTGCTTTTTGACTTTCTTCTCTATGAATTCCACTATTTCAAGGCCCATGACATTAGTTTCTGGGGTCTTAGGCATCCGCATGGTTGTCCTGTTGACTTATCTTCTTCCTATGTATTTTGTTGTTTGAGGGACTTCACTTTAACAGCCTAGCAGAGAGATTTCTTTGAGTATGCGGGTTGTCGGGGGAGTTTGTGCTGGGAGTAGGCAGTGAGAAAGGACCTAGCAGCCTGGTGTCTCTAGGTGTCACGATTACCCCAACACCCCTCAGCAAAGCTCTCCCATGATTCGTGCCTTCCCTCCCCTAAGGGTGGGCTGTCTACCCTTGGAGGTGCTGCCATTACACCCAAGTCATTCAGGAGGTCAGTGGCCTTTTTCTCCTCTCCACAACTGTCTCTTCTTGTGCCAGTTTCTTCCTAGGTATTGTTTAAGAGTGACCCCCAAAAGCCCTGATGTGCTCTTCTGAGCTTTTATTTTTACCCAGTTGTGGGCTCTTTTTGAAAAATGGCTCCTGTTTAAGTCATTGCTTGTTATGGCTGCTGAGTGCTGCTTCTGATCTAGTCTCCAGGAGGCCTTTTCTAGGGGGGCTCACATTGCGTTTGTAGTAGACACTACCCTCAGGCTCATCTTGGGAGGTTTGGGCTGCCAGCACCTGTCAATTGTCACTTCTCCCGGGTCCACGTTTATCTCAGTCTGAGGTTCCCATTTCTGCGCAGGCTTTCCTCTGTCTGTGGATGCCAGTAGCTCAGGGTTGCCCTCAGTGACTCTACTGTTTTCCTCCACTTCAATACGTCTTCGGGATTTCTGACCTTCCTATGGCCTCTTTTCGGTTGCTGGGTCACTCTTTCCTCTCCTAGCTTGGTAAGAGGTTCCAGGGTCCAGCCTGGCTTTTCTCCATCTGCAGATCCCTGTGGCTCCTGGCCATTTGCAGCCAGCCTGGGGTGACTTCTTATGCTGCTGTGTGTCATGTCATCATCGTCCCCGTTGTCATCATCCTCGTCATTGTCATGTTCATCCCACCCTACCCCCCGCTTCCGATGTTCCTTCAGGATTTCTGATCTTCCCCTGGCCTCTTTTCAATTGTTGGGGCACTCCTCCCTGTCCTAGCTATATTGAATAGCCAGTTTTCTTGACTATATTTTCAACTTTTTAAGTGGGCCCATGAGGAGACATTGTGCAGCTCTGATACTTGGCTACCATCTTGACTGGAAGTCAAACATTTTAAAAAATGAGATACACTTATGAGCTTTTCAGGACCCAGTGGAAGACTGGGGCAGGGGAACCTAATATATCAGTTCAGCTACAAGTTATCCCTCTTCTTCTAATCATCGTCATTTATACACATACTTTGAATCCACCCACTCATTGTGGCCTCATCTTCTCTTCTTTTCACTAATTAACAGAAAAAAATTTTCATTCTCATCCCAAAATTTTTGGTTGGTCTGACATTCGCGCAGCCTTGTGATAGGCACAGTGTCCAATGCTAAGCACACATGGTAGGTGTTGGGATGAGGAAGAGATCATTGTGGTTGTGCCCTTGGGAAGTGATAGGAATTGAGCTGGTTCCTGAGGCATTGAGCCTGGAGGATCATGATTTTTGCCCTCTGTTTGGGCAGCTGGGCTTGGGCAAGGATTCATATGGAGAAAAAAGATGCAGGGGGTTAGGAATGGATAGGAATCCATTCTCAAAAGGAATCAACCTGTGTTCAGTAATATAACACAATCACTTCAGGCATTCTTAACAAAATTTTATTTTAAAATTCATTTTAATAAAGAAAACTCAATAAAGCATTCCCTCATTTATTACTTGGTACATCCCAATATACTAGATATCACTTTTGTGTTCTTTTCCTGTGGCACTAATTTTGTTCAGGTGTGGAATAAAACTCATGTTGCATTTTGAAATCAGCGTGAGCTTGCTGAGAGAGCCAATACAACACTTATGCTTTGTGCAACTTCATATTAATGTGTGAGGATTTTTTCAATAAAATGCAACAAATGAATTTGGATGCAAAATTAATAACCTCACAGCTGCCGCTGGATTCTTCCAATTAAAAGTTTTTGTAAATTTTTCTCATTGATCTACTTGGAACTTTCTATTTTATAAAGTATGTTCTGGGTGAGAACCACTTATAGAAAAGTAAAATAAAATTCTGCTCTTAAAATGGCTGAAGTATTAATCTACATAATATTAAAGAATGAAGCTGGTATGTGGAATACTTGAAAAGCCTATTTGTGTGAAACTGCTAGGCAGTAAAATTACACATTGTTACCTGGAGACATTGGGGGTCTACAGTGGATTTAAGGGAGAGAAAATGGAGTCAAGGAACACATGGTGGGCAAACGAACTGTTCAATATATTCAGGGGAAGATTGCCCAAGAAAAATAGTGATAAAAACAAAGAAGAAAGTAGAAGAATTATTAGAAAATAATAACTGGACATTCATGGTGTTGATAGAAATATTGAGAAATTGAGGATGAAGCGAAAGGAAAGGGTTTTTATAAGAACAAGAATAAAAAAGTGAGAAGAGTCAGGCTTGAGAAGACACTGATGGCTTTAATGTTGCATTTCTC
Organism: Ctenodactylus gundi; assembly: GCA_004027205.1. Classification (NCBI taxonomy): domain Eukaryota; kingdom Metazoa; phylum Chordata; class Mammalia; order Rodentia; family Ctenodactylidae; genus Ctenodactylus; species Ctenodactylus gundi. Next base: position 73,633 of record PVKB01005020.1, on the reverse strand, counting down.
AGCCTTTTATTGATACAGCAAAATATTTGAATCTGGGCACTTAAAAAGGAAAGACATTTATTTAGATCTCATCTGCTTTGCTTCTGGTGAGGTTCCCCTCGGTTGTGTCATTGAATGGCTGATGACAATCTGACAGGAGTATTTGCAAGAGGAGCAGACACATGCAGAGACTCAGAGGGTCCAGTATTGCTGTTTTGTAACGCATAGATTTGTGGAAACTCGCTTAGTTTGAGACCAGCGTTCATCCCTTCAGAGGGCAGTGCACCTAATGACCAGCCATGTTTATTAATAAAACTGCCATACTAGAGATCAAGCTTCTGGTACACAAGCCTCAGGAGGACTCACTCACACTACATCTAACTCATCATAGTCTTGAATATGATTTATTTTATTGCCAAAAGACCCCTCCTGAAGCGGCTGATCCTTGTAGAATTATTTACTAGGCAATTGGGATGTGTGAAGAAGCATTAGAGAAAGTAAATTCTGAAGTGGTGAGAGCAGATATGATGCTGAAGAGGCAATGCCAAGAAGACAGTGGGCTTTAGAAGACCCCTGCAATACTCCACTGAGGAGGAACTGAGGAGAAGCAGGCTGCAGAGAGAGACAGAGCAGAGGCCAGAGAAGAAGAGGAGAGCTCAGAGTGAAAGGGGCGGAATGGCTGGCGGAGCGTCACTTGGTGTCTTCTTACACACGACGCATCTGTGGCTCTGTTCGTGGGCTGAATGACAAGTATTTCCTCCCTTCTCCATCTGTCCAGCTGTTACTAGTTTTGAGGCCCATTTGTCGACAGTAGGCTCCTGCGTAGGTCACAGCATAATCTACACGAGCCTGGAAAAAGACTGATTTTTGTGACGTAAGGACACTTTACTGACCTCGCAGTGTCCCTGACATCATGGCAAGCAGTGCACATCTCAGGACCAGCTGATGGTTCCGTTGACCCTCCACATTGCACATTTTCCGTCCTGGCTGCCTTTATCACAACCCACTTCCAATAACCAGAAGTGTCGTTGGAAAAATACAAAGCCAAGGAAGACTGAAAACTCAAGCTTAGTCCCTGTGTCAGGCAGCTTTTCCATTGGTGGGACTCAAGCCTGACACTCCTGACTTAAAGGAGGAAGTGGTTTATTTGGGTCACAGTCTCTGGAGGTGTCAGTTCATGATCAGGTGGCTTCCATGCATGTGATGGCAAGAAAGCATGGGGGAAAAGAGCTGCTGGTTCCTGGCTGCTGAGAAGCAGCACAGGGCCCCATGCTAGACAGAAAAGGGCTGAAGATCATGTAGAGCTGTGTTTTATTAATCCCCTACACAATTTCTAAGCCAAACTAGATGACAATTAAGTTTAATTGTCACATCCAGTCCTTGTTGACTTGACACCCAAACACATTTCTTTAAACCGTACTTAACACATGCATGAGTTAATAATTCTGCCTAATATGCTGTGACTATCTTCTGTCCAGCAGGAGCACAGTGATCCCATTCCTAACTCCTAGTAATCACGACATTGCTAAAAGTGTAAGGCAAGGTCTCTTCTGAGACTGGAGGCAGGCCTTTAGCTCTAAATACCTGTAAATATTCAAAACAAGTTATATGATCTCCAACTACATTGGCACAGACTAAACATTCTCATTCCAAAAGGTGAAAGAGAAAGATTGAGAAAAAAATCAGATCAAAGCAAAACCAAATCTCAGCAGCGAAAACAGTGAATTTTGTAGCTGTGTGTCCAGCATTCAGGACATGTCCCGGTAAGGTAGCCTTTCAAAGGGTTTAGCTGTGCTCTTTGCAGTCCACATTGTCTCCTTGGGTTGGCTCAGGTCATGGTCTGAAGCCTGTCTTTGGCAGACACTACATGTTCCTGATATCTTTGTTTTCCTGGGGTCTCCCCTGTGCCTTTGGCTTCATTCTTACAGGTTCATGCATGTCCCTCTCAGTGGCTCCTGGCCTGGCCTCCCAGGCCTTCTTTTGAGAGGGGAGAAGAAGCCTTCCTGATCCCCCAACTTTTGTATTTCTGTCTGCCAGTAAAGCCAGTATCACATAGACAGTGCCAAGGTCTGTCCCCCATGCCTGCAGTGCCTGGATGGCTGAGCATGGTGAACTGAATCCTCAAGAGTGAGTTTCCTAGGTCGCCCCTTTTGAGGAGGGTTCCTAGAGACTCTTAACTGTGGTTTGGATCTAGAATATCCACTAAAAGTCTCAGGTATTTGAATGTTATAGATTGTCTTTGGAACCATGTGCCATTGGGATATTGGGGCCTAGTCTGGAGGGGTGGATTACAGGCATGTATATTGGGTTACGGACATGAAGTTGGATTATAGGTGTGTGGTGGGGGTTTACCACACCTCCCAAACCTGGGTCCTGGAGGGCTGATCACTGGGATGATTCCTGGAAGGCTACTCTCAAGTTGCCTTCCTGTTTTTGATGCTGTGAGAAGCTGCTTTCACCTCTGCCTCTGCCATGGCCATGCACTTCCATTGCCGCTGCTCCTAAATGAACTGAGACCTTCTGAAACTGTGAGTTAAAATAAACCTTTCCTCCCTAAATTTGTGGATTTTGGGTATTGAATCACAGCAAAGAAAAATTAACTGAGACACTCTTCTAAATGAAGTGTTCACAGTTTTGTACCCTTGGGCCCAAGATAGGTGGGGTCTTGCTGATTTGTGAGCTACTTTCAAGACATCTTTTAACATGTTCTTGTACAAAGTAACTGGTTTCTTCTTAATGGTACTAATATCTTCAGCCAGCACAGTTCCTTTGGCCTCAATTTAAATATGGTTCATTTTGGGCCAAAATTTAAGTTTAAACATTTTTCATGCTATACTTTTTGCTTCTGATTATCACTATAATACTGGCTAAAAGCAGTCAGCAGTACCTATGTACTGCCTTGAAATTGTCTTTGCCAGTACAATTAATACCCTTAAACTTTGTCTCCTCAAATGATTTGGACAAAATGTTCACTTTTTAAATCTTTTTGCCAGAGTGTATGTAACACACAGACTTTATCCAAATTGTCAGTGGAGTCCTTACTCCAACCTGAAGCCTTGTAGCTCTGGCCTTACTTTCTGCATTTCTATCAGCGTTCTGGTTTTCTGAGCTTGGACAAGAATCACCTACCAGGCCCTGCTTATGACCTTTTAGCTTTCCTCTAGTCCACATCTTCAAACCTTGGTAAACTTTGTGTGCAAACGAGTTCCAAAGGCTTCTGAAACACATGCCCAGGCACAATCTTAGTAACAATTCCATTCCTTTGGTGTCAATTTTCTGCGTTAGTTGCCTTTAAGCACATGGTGGAGAAAATCTGCTTACTTTATGGTAAGCTGGCAAGCCACTCAGGGAAACATTATCAGAAAGGTAGGGGCTAAGAGCCATGTATTGTACCCAAGGCCTTGCCTTTTTGACTCATGCAGATGCACCCAGATGTGTTCTTTAACAATCCCCTAGGTGGCTCCTAACCAGTCAGGTTGACAGGTAAGCTTAACCATGACAGTCCCCATTTGCGGAGTAATTTTAGCTTTCCTATGTTGTTCACGTCAGATTTTGGTTTGTTTCTGGCATTCTAAATATATATATATATATATATATATATATATATATATATATATATATATATGTACATACATATACACACACAAGTGCTTCCTTTTTAGTAATTAAACATTCACCTCTAGTCATTTTCATTTCACATTACTGAGAAAGATAAGTGACAAAATTTCTGAACTCTGTGCACCTTATCATATAAAAAGAAATGAAGACTGCGACAAGATACAAAACCACTCCAAGAAATGAGAAAAATACAGGTAGTTTTATAGAACCTGGGCATGAGACCCTGTGGATCCTTCTCCAATTTCTTTTGACTATTGTCCTTTTCTAAACCTCTCAAGTATTGTGACCCTTGTACATGATTAAATAAAAATATTTGTCATGATCTTTAAACAATATGTTTTATATAAACCCTAAAGGAAGTAACATCATTTACAGAAGAAAACCTTGAGATTGTGAGAGGCCCATATGAAGCTCTAAAAACAATAGGACTACCAGTTGATAGTTACTGAGTACAGTGGTCCCTTAGTGTCACAGTTCATCACGTTATGTCAATGTGAGGTTGGGTCAGGAAATGTCCGTGCACTGGCAGGACAAAGTTTTGTGTGTGTTTGTGGATGGTCAACCTAGGGGCTAACAAATTGAGCGGAGAAGACCCACCCCAGACATAGGTGGCATCAACCAATAGACTCATAGCTTAAACTGAATAAAGAAAGAAGGAAGAAAAATGGTTGTTTATTCTCAGTAGAGAGCTCCAGCCTTTAGCATCACTGATCTTCAGAGCAGACATGTTAACCTGCCCTGTTAACCTGATTTCAATCAGGCATGAGACACTGGCTTACCTAGAAAATGTGCAAGGAGTAAAATCTTCTTTCTTAGATTAGAGTGGCTTTACACTATGGTGAGCTCAAAAGTAATAAGTTTTCCAAGGCACTTGCGATTTGACTAAAGGATGTGAATGGTCCTTGCTGGACTGCAAGCTCAACAGCTGTTCACATTTACACAGTAGCTTAAAATTTATATTTAAAAAATAGTGGCTCATAAAGAAAGAATATGGAACCATGACAACTGCAAAAAAGGGATAATTGTATTCATGAAAAATGAACTGGTGAGTGATACATTATTTTTTTAAGCAAGACATGTTGCTGCATTACAAATAGTGTCTGTAATTAATTCTGTCTAACATTAAAAGAATAAGGTCATCCACACCAAAAAGTTGTTGAATAAAGCAAAAACATGTGAAAGATATACTCTCTAATGTTATTCATAATAAAGAGTTATCTACTGGTCAATATACCACCTTCCTTCCTTCCTTCCTTCCTTCCTTCCTTCCTTCCTTCCTTTCTTTCTTTTTCTTTTTTTTGAGACAGGGTCTTGTTGGGGTCTTCATGTCCCGAGAGCCTCAGCATCATTGACCTTGACCGAGTTCCTTCCTTCCCAGAACAAATGTTACTGCTTTGTAAGTTAAGCCAGGTGTTGTTTTGCTTAAGCTCCTGAAACTGCTCCTTATTGCATCCTCCCTCCTCTACTCCTTCCCTCCCCCTGGGCGACCCCAGGCTGGACAAGGCCTTGCTGATTGGCCCAAGATAACTACCTCAGTCTATTTAAGCCCCTGTACTCCCTAAATAAACTTGAGACTGCGATCACTGAATCTCAACTCCCAGAGTGTGTTACTCTGTTGTCCGATCCCTCCTCGGCTGTTCTGGGGGTCCCTGTGGGATGGAAACCTCTACATTTGGCACCCAAACAGGGACCTGAGGCAATCGGAGAGACCTGAGGCGATCAGGTAAGTGCGGGATGGGACCCCCTTATCGTCATGGGAAACATCTCGACAAATCTAAGGGTGAGGGCTCCTCGGTAACTGAGGCTGCCGGCAAAGGCGACGATGAAAAAGCTGCTCTTTCTCCTTCTCCTTCTGCTCCCCTGCCTTATGCCCCTGAATCTATCTCGGCTCCTTTGCCCAGTTCACTGCTTCGGCATCGCCCCCGCTGCCCCCTCAGCCGCCTTTATTCCCTGAGCTCCAGGCTCCTCCCCTGCACCCTACTGCAGGCCTTTGTAATTCTAATAGGCCGAACTGGCCCTTGGCTCCTCCTCTCCAGGCCTTTCCAGTGAATGTCACCCCCACCCAACAGAGGCCTTTGCAATGGTATCATCACAATTTGGATACTCTTAAAAACTTTAAAAAGGCTGTTAAGGAAGATGGCCCTAGAGGGGCATTTGCTGAACAACTGCTGGAATCTATTTCCATTGAATTAAACTGCCCTCAGTATTGGAAGGACCTATGCGAAGCCACTCTTTCTCCTTCCACCTATCTTAAACGGAAGGCCTTTTTCTATGATAAATGTGAACAACAAGCTGAGAGAAATAAACAATGCACCCTTCTGCGGCAAAGAAGTTTTACAAGGCCAAGGTCATTTCAGTGACTCCCAAATGCAATGCAAGCCACGACAGGCACAGGTTCTTACTTTGACCAGGTCCGCATGTGTGCCCTTAGGGCATGGCGCAAATGCCCTGAAGAGGGTGGATATCAGTCTCTGCAAGGCCTTAAACAAAAGGCTGTAGAAGATCTCCCTCAGTTTATAGAGTCACCAAAGTGGTTGAAAACAAAATTACTGATCAGACTGCCCAGGCCATTTTAATTAAAGAACTAGTCTGGGAAGGTCTTAATAAAGAACATAAAGCTGCCGTTGCGCCTGTTAAAAACAAACCTTTAGAGGACTGGATTGTAGCTGTCCAAGATCTTGGCACAACCACCTTTGAGGCCTCATTAACCGCCTCCACTTTGGCAGCGTGCTTCAGCCAGCGCTTAAGACAGACTTACTGTACAGTCAGGCCACTGTACCCCGGCCTACTGCTGTTCTCTGCTGGCATTGCGGCCAACCGGGCCACCTTAGAAGAAACTGCCCTCAGTTACATTCTGTTCCCACTGACTCTAAAGGGCGCCCCCCCAACTGTTTGTCTCCACTGTAATAAGGGATTTCACTGGATGAGAGACTGTAAATCTAAATAATCTGCCACTGGCGAGCCTTTAAACGGCTTGCGGGGCACCTCCCAGCCCCGATCCCAAGGGAGGAACACTCCTTTTCTAATCAAATGGACATAAAACAACCTGGGGTCTTTTGGACCATTCCCATGGGTCCCCAAATTAAGCCACATATTCAGATCAAGATTAACAAAAAGGTTTTTAGAGGTATTGCTGACACTGGTGCTGATGTTACCTTCTTAAAAGAGGAAGAGATTCCTCTAGACTGGGAGACAGTTCCTGGCCCACAGGTCACTGGTGTAGGTGGGCTAACTGATAGCAAGTCCTTAAAAAGCCCTGTCATTTGGGAAGATACTGATGGTAACAAGGGGTGAACACAGCCCCTGATAGTGGCTGGCCTCTCTCAAAACTTAATTGGCAGGGATACTCTTGCAAGTGCTGGAGCAACAATCACTACTGATAAAAAGGCCTTTTATTGTGACAGGTTTGAGGATCAGCTTGCTAACCCCATGCTAAAGACCTTTCTTGAGTACCCCCAATCTTAAGGGCCACTGTTCGTTACAACAAATACACCCTTCCTGGCAACTTTAAAGTGTGTCCTATTAAATTGCAATGGACAATGGACGCACCCATATGGGTTGAACAGCGGCCTATAAGCCAGGCTAAATTGTCACATTTAAAGGAGCTAATTGATGAACAGCTCAACTTAGGTCATATAGAACCTTCCGTGAGTCCTTACAATACTCCCATATTTGTAATCCAAAAGAAAAATTCAGGTAAATATAGGTTATTACAGGATTTAAGAGCTATTAATGCTACCATGAAAAAATTGGGTTCTACTCAGCCCAGTCTTCCACGAGCTACTGCTATTCCAAAAGGCTTTATGATAAAAAATTTTTAGTATTCATCTACATGAAAAAATAAGAAAAGATTTGCCTTTACTGTTCCTTCTATAAGAGACTATCATAGATGTGCTCCCCTTCTGCCTTTGGGTCCCTTACACCCTGCAGGGGTAAACCCAAGAGGACTTAAGTCCAACGCTTTATGGCAAATAGATGTCACTCATCATGTTCCTTTTGGTAAATTAAAATATGTCCATGTCACTATAGACACCTGTTCTGGTTTCCTGGTAGCCTCTGCAGCTTCTGGGGAGTCTACTAAACATGCAATATCTAATCTTTTAAAATGTTTTATGGTTATGGGTGTCCCACTGTCTATTAAAACTGATAATGGCCCTGCATATAGTAGTAAAGGATTTCGAAGGTATTGCTCCAATTGGAATATTAAACATACCACTGGGATACCCTACAACCCACAAGCTCAAGGTATAGTAGAGCGTTGCCATAGAGATTTAAGGTCCCTGTTACTAAAACAGAGGGGGAATATGCCTCCCCCGTGATGCCTTACGCAAGGCTCTTTTTACTCTCAATTTTCTTACTTTCCCTAAAGATTCCTCAGAAATGCCTGCCCATAAGCATTGGGCCCCATTAACTGGACCTTCTGTGCTACCTTTAGTGGCTTGTAAAGATATTATATCCAGTTCTTGGAAAGGGCCAGGTACATTGCCAGCTTCCGGGAGAGGTTTTGCTTGTGTGTTTCCCCAGGATGAACCGCAGCCGATCTGGATCCCAACTGGCTCATCTGTCCCTGGCTCTCCACAACCATCCACCGAACACGTGGAGTGACTGACACTGGAGGAACAACAGAGACTTCCCTGACAAGAGAGAATGCTACCCAAAGAAAAACAACATAAGGCCACGGCGGGTGATGTCAAGGGCCCCACGGAGCAGGCCGTGAGACTCGCTCCTGCTTCAGGACACGTGTCTGGCCCAATGATGGTTGCTCTTCTTTGTGCAGCTTTAACAGCCAATGGTAAAGCTAAACAGTGAAATGGAAGGTCTAAGACTGTCCCATGGCAGAGATGTATAAGTGAAAAGGCTGTTTGGACTAATATAACTGGGACTTCTCACTATATCTTGCACTGGTCAAACCCAATGGACATATACTCCTCTTATACTTCCTTGACCACTTCCCCCTCCACTGTTGACAGGAATGTGGTGGTCTAATTCTGGACAGAGACAGTTATATATTTAAAAATTGGGAGTGGCTGTGGATGAGATGGAGCCTCATCCTACAAATATGCTTACAAAACAAAATGTCACTGCTTGTGTCAACACCCCTTATGTATTGTTGGTAGTACTGCTGATATTCTTAATCAGTTAAAATATGTTTCCCTCTTGGCCAGATTTTTTCCCACATGTTGTATGGGTTAATTGTACTGGGAGAAATGTTACCGATTTTATGTTTGATTTTTTCCTTGCATTGTTCACAGTGGAATGGAAGGTTTAAAAACTCTGGCTGCTAACATCATGGTCTTAAGCTACGTGGCAAACCCCCTGGCTTTGGTGTATAATCAGGCTGGTAGTCAGTGACGGGTAAGATTTCTCTACAGTCAGGACAACCTAAGACAGGATACATGCCATGCTGCATGTAGTACAATGATGGGTAAGTCCTAGCTTTGAGGGGAATGACCTAAGGCAGGCACAGTCTCACACTGAGAAAGCTTTGCTTTAAAAAATAAAAAAGGGGGAGATGTTGGGGTCTTCAGGGCCCAAGAGCCTCAGCATCGCTGACCTTAGCCGAGTTCCTTCCTTCCCGCGAACAAATGTTACTGCTTGTAAGTTAAGCCAGGTGTTGTTTTGCTTAAGCTCCTGGAACTACTTCTTATCCCATCCTCCCTCCTCTACTCCTTCCCTCCCCCTGGGCGACCCCATGCTGGTTGAGACCTTGCTGATTGGCCCAAGATAAATACCTCAGTCTATTTAAGCCCCTGTACTCCCTAAATAAACTTGAGACTGCGATCACTGAATCTCAACTCCCAGAGTGTGTTACTCTGTTGTCCAATCCCTCCTCGGCTGTTCCGGGAGGTTGGGGGGGGGGTCCCCTTGGGACGGAGACCTCTACAGGGTCTCACTCTGTAAGTCTGGGCTGGTCCTGAAGTCACTGTGTAGGATAAATGGGCTAGAACTCACAGCAATCTTCCTGTCTCAGTCTCTCAAGGCTAGGTTTACAGTCAAGCAACACCATGCCCAGCTATTATGTGGTGCAGGGGAATTAACCTGAGGCCTTGGGCTTCCTAGGCAAGCGCTCTAATCACTGAGTTATGCTCTCCCTCTCCCCGCCAGCACCCATCACTTTTTCTTAGTTAGAAATGATATGTTTAAAGCTTGTGTCATGAAATATACTTTGCTGGGGAGATATCATCCAATCATAAACCAGAGTTGCTCTGAGATAGCAAAAGAAGTCACTTCAACAAAGAATTTTTAGCTGGAGTCAGAGGGCCACCCTCACAAGTGCCCACGCTCCTTGATCTCACCTGTAAGTGGGTCGATGTGTGTGGTTGCTTTAGGGTGTGCACAGAACTTGCACATACATTCAGAGTCTAACAAATGCCTTGTTTGTCAGATGAGAAAATAAAGGTACTCAAGGGCATAGCAGGTAAAGGAGATTTAAGATCAAGTCAGTAACTCAGTTTCTCTGCCACCAAATCCTCTGCTCTCTACCATCATTTCTTTCTAGGAATATTTGGGGACCCTTTTTAGTGAATTGTAGCAACAGTCACATTGTGTGAGTTGTCCAGGGATAGATCTGAGGGTACCCAAGAGGTAACGTCACTTCATGTTCTTTGGTGTAAAGAAAAGAAGGTGACGTATGGGTTCCCAGAGAAGGCTAAAATGTTCATGTCCCACTGAGTTGATCGTTGTAAGAGAGTTCCTCAAAATGCCTGTAGAGGAGCTTCTGAGCACTGAGGACACAAGACACTACAGAGGGGACTGCTGCTTGTGACTTCTCTAGCTGCTGTAACCTGGCTGCTCACTGGGCTTGAGGCTTTGGAAGGAAAGGTGGTCCCTCCTGTGTGCTGAGAACTGGGATGCCCTCTGGAGGATTTACCTGGCACTCCTTTTGATCACAACAAAAAATACTCTTTCTGAGAAAATTTGATAAATTCATTATTTCCTTTGTGTTTCTTCACAACATCCTTGATATCCTAGGAACAATTTAATGCCCTCTATAGAGTGTTACCTTGGACAATTGCTACACTAGTTTACTTTTTAGTTAAGCTCTGGCTTCAATTTTCTCACTTTGTTGTTCTTAAAATGAAAATGATTAGTCGAGAAGGGTTTATTTACAATTGCTAGAGACATAGGACTTTCCTATGGATATAAAAAACATTTTCGTTTTCAAGGGAATTCAGAGAAGATATTCAGGGAATTTAGGAAAGATAAACCCAACTAGTATATATGCAGTCATCAGATGGAATTTAAATAGTGAACTAGTTATTATTGAGCTCTATGTCATGAGAGTTTAGAGAAGAAGGTAATATTGAAACCAGGCTGTAGATGATGGCCAGAACCTGAAAAGACAAAATAGGAGCGATAGGAAGAAAACATTCAATGTAAGGGGAATATGTGCGAAGTTCTGTGGCTTGGAATGAAAACTGTGTATGAAAGGGATAGTGAGGAGCTGGCCCATAAGATGGGTATTGAGGAGAGCAGGAAATAAATACCAACTAGCTCTTGATGAAAGCTGAGACTCATGAAGAGGAACCTGTTCGATTTGTTTGGTGAAAGAGTGCCATGGTTTGCATCTAGAATGTCCCCAAAAGCCTCATGTCTTTGGATGTAGTGGAATAACTTTGGACCACACGTTGTTGGGAGGTTTGGCTGGAAGGGCAGTGTTTTGGGGCTTGACCTGCAGGGATTGTATCAACTTGTTGAAACTGGGGAGCACCAGGGACAAAGTTTTCAGTCGCTTGTTATTGATTTGTGGGCTAGAAAGTGAGGGAGAGGTACTTATCCTGGGTGTGAGGGGTCCAACTAGCAGCAAGGGGTCCAAATGGCAGCTCTGCACTAAGTAAACAGCTTCTTCCTGGGAAATCTGCGTGGCCTTGCCTGAGTCTCCAGAAGTTGCTCCTCACTCACTTTGCTTCTGTCTGCAGTGGGTGAGCAGCTCTACAGCCTCTGCCATTTGCTTCCACCATTGCCAGCTGCTCATGAACAGACTGTGTGAGACCTTCTGAAATTGTGAGCTAAGACACATCTTTCCTTCTTAAGTTGTGGAGGTTAGGTATTTTGTCCCAGCAATGGGAAAGTGACTAAGTCAAGGAGAGACTCAGCATCATAGACTGGAAGTACTTGGGGCAGAAAAGGGTGGAAGGGGGGCCTGGCATGGCTTTTTTCATGGCCATTTATAACTGGGAATGAGGACCGGAATGACTTGGGTTAGCAGTGGGGCTGTGGAGGGCAGTGCCATTACGAGCATGCAGGACACTAGTGAGGAGGCGGCCTGGGAATACAGGCAGAAGACCTGGTGGAGTAGAAAGGGTTGACGCCAATCTCGTGCTTGTCAAAGGCAAATGGGAAAACCTCAAAAGAAAGAGTTTAGTGAGTCAGTGAGTAGTAGAGTGAGATATCGTAGAGAACAAAATAGCAGAAATTGAAGTGCCAAGACTTCAGAAGCACTGAATCTTACCTGGTGTTTAAACATTTTATGCTGAGTTTTAAAAGAAAGCATGTAACTTGATGCCTGTTGCAAATTCCTTGTCTTTTAAAAAGCATTTCTAACTTTTCTAAGTTAATTAAGACTTTAGCAGAAGGATTGATAAAACCCCTCCTACTTGTAGTTCTCAGTGTTCTTTTAGTATGACTGTATTTTTTTCTATTTTGGTATCAAAAGTTCACATAACATAACGTTTTACTTTCTTTGTAAATTCATGAATTCCAAATTCTGTAACACATTAGAACCATGGGTTTTGGGGAGTTAGTAAGTGTCTGTGTCTACCCCTTTTTCAGGGGTTCACTCCTTTCCTATCTGACCCTTGCCTCTCTTTCTACCCAGCCATTCATGTTTGGGCCATTTATGTTATTGTTTTTGTGAGTATGACTATATTATAAAAGATAAACTCAGAACCTTGTCTTACTCCTTTACAATGCCTGGTGCTTATTGTGGTATGTAGTACATAGTCAGAACTTAATGACACTTGTGGATGAGCCACTGGGCGAGGAAACATGGCAGTCAGATCCCAGGTGAAAGAATCCCTCATGAACAGGTGTGGGGCCACAATTACACTGCTGTAAGCAGCATTTGGAAGTCTTTGGCTTGTTCAAATGCTTTTTTTCGCAGATGTGCAAACTGAGAAAATGTACTTTAATCTTTTGGAACATCCTTGAACAACAGTAATTCAGCATTTGCTTAAACACTTTAGAGAGTGATGTGGTAAATTCTTACATTTTTGGTCAGATTAATGGTTACAAACTTCTTCCTATGAGGAGCCCCAAAACTCCTTATTATCTCTGTTCAGTGCCACAAGAAATGTCCCATGGCAATTGGATTGGTTTCTTCTTTTACTTACTTAAACATACCTACGATGCCGATGACAACGGAGCTCCTCTTTAGGAGTAGTGTTCTTCATTCTTGAAATTCCTCTTTATGCTCACTGCTTTTCAGATTCCAATCACCCAGGTGTTTCTCCTTTAGGTGAATTCTGGGCTAATGGGAACTTCTTTTAAGCCGGCAATGTTAAGCACACTCTTTCTGGTATAGATTTGGCAGTAGAAAATCGGCAGAATAATAAATTTTTATTTTTTAAATGAGTACATTATAATTAATGCTGCTTTGTTAACATTTTTGTTAACTCATATTGAGCTTATAGTCAATAAAACTTCTAGCTTGTTTTCTCATGTGCAAAGATTTGTACAATTGCTTTTCAATACTGGATTTTATCTAATTAATTCTGCTTATTATTCTATATGGATACAAGTGATTCTGAATCTTAAACTCTAACATTCAACATCATACTTACGCTTTATCACTTTCAGTTTCTCAAGCTTTTGAAACTTGAGATACATGATATATAAAACCCTATACAAAATATTGATAAAATATTAAACATGACAGCATGTTTGTTTGGCTTACCATGCTGTTTAGATGCCTGTCACAGTGTCTGGTAAACAATGGATCTTTTAAGAACAAATGGATGAATGAATAAACAAATGAAGAGCAGAGATCATTATCTAGTTGCCCTTGGTCAACAAAGCAACATTTTTAGGATACTGCCATTCTGCCTGGTATAATCTCTTTTCAATTAATAGTCAATATTCTTGCAAGTTTCTTGCAAGGGCATCATGAATTGCTCTACCTAATAGTTTGGCTTAACCAAAGTGATCTTCCTATAATAGATGTTCCAAGGAACACTGGATGTGAGAGGTAGACAAAAACAAGAAGGTAAAAGGCCACAGGTGTTTTGGAGAGTGCATACCAAATTTTCGAAGAGATCTAACACACATTGTGCTATTAAAGACTACAAAAAACCTCTCCAATAAGTCAGTTTAGCCTTTTTAAAGTGAGAACTTCCTTAGCCTATTATGTGTCTTCTTTTTTGTCCTTACAATAGATGTTAATACTTTGTGAACACGTTTTGGAAGATGTCAGTATACAAACTCCCCACAACTAAAATGAAAGGAAATTCATCTAAAATAGTTTGTAATTCATAAATTTATGTCCATGCTCAACATTCATTACTTTCCTTTTTCCATGCTGCAAAGGGGATGTCTCAAATAAGCAGAATGGTATGTTTAGGAATTTGGCCGAGGCTGGGAATGTGGCTGTGTGGTGGGGAGCTCGCTCAGCTTGCACAAGGCTCTGGACAGGCAATAAAAAATAAAATTAAATTTAAAAAATTCAAAAAGTAATGAAAAAGGACAATTTGACTAGAGTTGACCTCAAGCTCTCAGACTTATAGTAGAGGTTCAGCTCTCACCTTGCATCAGAATAACTTGTGAAGATTTAAAAACTGTTTTAGGTGCCGGCAACTCAGGTTCAACGTTCATGAGTCTGTAGAGGTGCATGGGGCCAGGGCTGTACAGTGTCGCTAGCTCCTAGGCTCTGATTTCTGCCGCCCTTTCTTTGGTGAAAGTGGGGCAGCCATGCTTGCTTCTCAGCAGCATTCCTGTTCTCCCCCAGCTCCCCAGAGGCCTCAAGCCAGCTGGCAGGGACCTGAGCACGTGTAGTCTCCGGCTTTGGGTCCCTTTCATTTTTCCTGGCTTTCAGTCCTGTCATCCTAGCTATTTGCTCTACCCCCTTCAATCAGGTCTTTTCCTTGACATGAAAGATAAAAGCAAGATAAAAACTGAGTAGCTCTACTTTCTCTTTGTCAATATTATTGTATTGATCCCAAGAATCATGTCATTACTTCCAAAACTAAAACTGCCTCTTTGCGAGTCATAGAATGCTCTGGGATATACTAAGCTTTCTTAAATGACTATTCACTCTCCTCAAATATTCCTGTGTGCCTCTCCTTCCCTCAGTTTATATGTGTACACAGAGGTAATGATTTCCAAAATGAAACTTTATATTAGTCCCATGAAAGAAGCCTAAAATATTTCATGTGCTTAATTAATATCGCCAGGAAATGTTTATTAAGAATAGCTTCATTTGTTCATTAATCTAGCGTTGTGGAACCATATTACATCTCCTCCAGGAAGATTAGGAGAATTAAACTGGGGAAAGAGAATGAATCCCAGGTAGAGGAGGGATCTCCAGCTTGTCATCTGTTTGCTAGGGACAGTCAGGCTTGTGTTGCACCCTTTGTTCTGTCCCTAAGCACCTAGCCAAGTGCTTCCTATTGTGCTCACTAAGCACAGACTAAGCGGTAGACGAAAAGATGGCCCTTCCCTCTAAGTCTTCCTCCAGCTGATAAAATATGGCTTGCAGTGTATCAGCAGGTCAGATCCGGGAAACCTGTGAGAGGAAGAGAATGCTCCCTTGAAGCATCCTCAGCAAAAACGCAAAAGGACGTCATTCTCAGCTCTCTAGCTGCAGACACCGTGAGGGGCAGAAAGTGTATTGTGGCTGGAGCTGGCAGTGCAAAGACTATCAGAAAATAATTTTGCTATTGGCTAACTGAAAGAATGTGACCTGGAAGTAAATGAGGAACAAATCTGGACCTGATCAGCAGTTTTATAGCCACTTTGGGGGAGAAAACTACGCTGTGAAAAAGGGTGATGATGCGTAAGGGAATAAAATTATTAATCTTTTTCCTCAGAAGATAATTCAGATCCCAAATTATTCCATACATAAAGTAGTAGAATCTGCTCACTACCGCTCTTTGACTTTTGTGTAGTTATGTGGGTTTTCCTGCTGGCCTGTTCATGAACTCAAGTGGTGTGTTAGTTACCTTCCATAAGGGAATCACGGCTTGATTCCATGTCAGAAATAAACTAAATGCAGGTATGGTTTGAAACACTCTTATGAAAACATGAAATCTTGAGAATCATTGTCTGTAAAATACGAACTTGTGCTTCACTTAGGCGGCTACAGATCTGAAGACCTGAGTAGTTCTGGGATTTGACTTAAACCTAATCCATTTCATCTGCCATTAATAGATGCAGAATAACCTCTTGCACTTAGGCCCTTTACAGCGAAAGATGTTGCTCTATCCAGGACTCTTGGTGCTCTCTACCATATTAGAAGCCAGAGCTTAGGGTCCCGAGGGTGAGGCTGTGTCCCACCCACTTCTGTGACCTCAGCTTCCAGCTCAGGGACTGGTACCCAGAAGATGTCTGCAAATCCTTATTTACTCAGTAAGCTAAGTCTGTTGTGTGTTTCTGCATCATGGTACATTTTTGCTAGGATTATTTTGGTATCTCGTCTCTAGACACTCCCGGGATTTCTTCCCTAGAAGTAAAACACAGGCTATGCTTGTACTCAACAGTTGTGCAGTCGGCTCCACTTGCTAGAACAAAGTACCTCAGTGGTGACGTAAGCAACGAGCACGTTCTTCAGCGTTCTAGAGCCTGGGAAGCCCAAGTCCAAGGCATTGGTGGACTTCTTCTGCTGAGTTCCTTCTTCCTGGTTTATAAATGGCTGCCGTTGCACTGTGTCCTCACCTCACAGAGAAAGGAAGCATGCTCTTGTGGGAGGCTTACAAGAACAATCCCCTCAGAAGGACTCCCTCCACATGACTCCATTTAGTTCTGATTACCTATCAGGGACTCCACCTACTAATATCATACTGGGGTCAAGTTTCAACATTTGAATGGGGCATGAGGGAGGTGCAACATTCTTCATAACCGTATTTGTCTTAGTTATTTTGTGTTGCTGTAATAGAATGCCAAAGAATGAGTAACTTATAAAGAGCAGCAACTTATATCTTACAGTTTCGGAAGCTGAGAAGTCCCAAGCTGAGGAGCTCGCGTCTGGGATGCATTGTCCATGGTGTGATAGAGCAAGAGACGACCAAACTCACTTTTATGGCAACTTACTCAGCAGATAATTAATTCATCCTGACAAAAATAGCAGCAATCCATTTGCAAGGGCAGAGTCCCATGACTGAGTCAGCTCTTACGCGGCCGCATTTCCCAACACGGGCTCTGGGGGTTAGGACTCAGCACTTGAGCTTGGGAGGACACATTCACATCCTGGCAACGATGATGTCCCAACATCTTTCCCAGTCTCTTCTTCCTCCTGTGTTGTGTTGCATCCATTTCTGGGGCCACTGTATCCAACTGTTTGGAGAGAGTCTTTCTCTTAGGGAATTAAAAAGCAAGTTTTATAGGCACCCCTGGAGATGACGCGGAGGCCTGATTTTGCTAAACTGTGTGTCCCTTCTCCTGTGGCTCCACTGCCCGAAGCTGGCCTCTGCTCCCTTCTTCTCCCATGCCTTTGGCGTGGCGCCTGCTTTCTGCATGAGGGCAGATGGTATATGGTCACTTGCCTTTTCTTGTCTCAGAATATGAAGGTGAGCTTTTCTCTTCTCTTTTATACCTTTTTGTTTGTTTGTTTCTTTTTGATGCTCTGTAGACCAAGCCTAGGGTTTGCACACTGAGCTATATGTACAGCCCAGTTTTCATTTTTCAGTTTGAGGCAGGGTCTCACAAAAACACTAAGTTTCCCTGGCTGGGCTTCTCTAACTTGCCCTCCTCTTGCCTCAGCCTCCCGGTGTGCTGGGATCACCAGCCAGTGTCACCAGGCCCTCTCTCCCTGATACTTCTGCCCCTGTGGCCCTATCCCTTCCTCCCTTCCTCCCTTCCTCTTTCTTCTCTCTGTTTCATATACATCAATTCACCTACCAACTCTTTTATTACTCTGTTTTTATCAAACCCCTATCCCTTTTAAAGTTAACTGCCAGTTGTTAGTGCTTCTGTGAAAGTATGCCCACTTGTGTTTTAATATGACTTTTAATACACTAATGCACAACATAATATACATTTCCCTTTAAAAAATTGACGTTCATATATTTCATCTACCTTACTAATATTTCATAAATCCTGAATTTTTGTTCATATTTGATCACCTGCAGTAGGAACGGATGTTCTAGTTGAAGCTCGCCTTTCCTAATGCATCATCATCATTATTATTTTTTTTTTTAAAAAGGGGACATTTCATTGCATTTACTTTGGAGAGGGTCACATTAGGAAAAGTGAATAACTCAGTTTTTTTGTTTTTTGTTTAATGGTTATACAGGTTATGGAACAGTATCTGCTGTGTCTCGGTGCCATTTTCTGAGATTTAATTGATACTCTAAATTAGTGTCTGGAATGCTTTATGTGTGGGCTGAAGGAAAGAGACCATCAAAATCCTGGCCAGTGCAGGGATTTATGGGTGTATAAGACACAGGGAGTTTATTACTGTTGCTATATCTGAGGCGGATGCTTTCGGAAGCAAGATTTCTGGCCAAAAGCTACATCACATACCTTGGCAAATAGGATCCTTTATTTTGTCTCTTGATTCTTCAGTCCAAATGAATCTAAATTAATTGCATTTTTATTGATTTTAATCATTTGGCTTAGCAGGGTCATCAGAAAGAGATCTTTTTATTATCCTTTTGAGATGTGTCTCAAGGCCACTTGTGAAATAAAAGACACCAGACTAATGGTGCCTAAGGTCTCATCCTAAAGTCTTGAGTAGTAAACAAGGGTTTAGAGAAAAGCTGAAGAGGGGGCCGAGGTGTGCTCACATGGCTGTTGTCGCTTTAAGGCAGTCACAAAATGACATGAGACTGGTGGAGCTTTGGATGTGTTTTCTCCTTCTAGCATATGTGTGAACAGATTTGCTATCTCAAACTGCTTGGGCTTATCCAAAATTGCTCAAGCTTTCTCTGTTTTCTTTCTCTTACCCTTCTTGAACTTACTGGGCAAAGTAAATAAAAAATGATCCTATGTGAAAGCTTTAAAACACGACACAGTGAATGGCTATTAGGTGAGACACAGGCTCAAAGTAGGTCATATACACAAGGAAATCCCTGGGGGTGGGCCAGGGCCCGAGGAAGGTGCAGTGAAGATTGATCTGGAGAGCGACTAGAGGGAGAACAGAAGGGGCACCCTAGAAGCCAGAGAAGGCTCACCCAAGGGGTGAAGTGACTTTTTGGGCTGGCACCTCTGGCTCAGTTCTGGAATGTTCCCCCAAGTCTTGGCTACTTGGAAGGTGATCAGATAGTGGGATCTAATTGGAGGAGGTGGTTCATCCATCCATTGATGATTTCCTGTGCTGTTAGGAGGAGGGGCCTGCTTGAGGGACGGGTCACTGGGAGCATGGCCTGGGTAGGGATCTCTCCATTGCTGGCTATACCCTTTCCTCCCTTCTTTTTCCTGGTCCCGTAGGAAGAGTAGCTGCTCCCTTCCAGGCTGCTCTCTGTCACGCTCTTCCGCCATCGCAGCTGACTGTGCACGGACTGTGAGCCAAAGTAAACCTCTCCTCCTTTAAGTTATGGGTGTCAGGTATTGCGTCCCAGCGAGGAGAAAACAACTAAGACAACAACAAAAGGGGTGTGCTCATACCCAGGGAAACCTGTCAGAATGAGAGAGAAGGAGGAGAGGGAGGGAAGAAGAGGACAGATTAAAGCGTCACCACCCAGACACGAATGCATCCACACTGACAGTATTTTCCCCTCTCTGCTCTTCTATGAGGTAAACAACACTGGCACTTCAAATAAGGCCGAAGGCAGAGCCCAGTGGTAGGGCTAGCATAAGTATTTAAAATAGTGTCACCTGCCTCTGTGGTCACCTCCTTAGCATCTTGGTCGCTACTGGCTGTGCCTCAGGTTGGGGCCCTCAGAAGCACATTCTGAGGTGATGGTTTTGCCGGTGCTGGGAAGAGTTTCCAGGGAGAGCTAATAGTGGAAGTGGATGTGGGATTGAGAGGCTGAGCAGGAATGTGGTAGCAGGTGCAGCTCTTCAGGGGGTGCTAAGTCAAGGCCCTGTGAAGCCCAGTGGCCACACCTCAGGATGGTCCAGTCATTCAGAAAAGGTTTGTGTTTATACTTCTCTACCTCTGGGCCCTAGCAGCATGAATTACCCTCCAGGAACATTCCACAGTACTGGAGATGTTTTTGGTTCACACTGAAGAGCATATGATATTGGGATCTTGTGGGGAGAAGCCAGGGATGTTCTAAACCTCTTACAAATTCTGCAATGACAGTCTCCTCCTCTTACTCCCACTCCATTGAATAGTTAGTGGCCCCAAATGTCAACAGAGCTGAGGTAGAGAGGCTCTAGCCCACACTGCCAGTCACTGGATCAGGGCCACTCTCAGGGTATTCTGTCAGGTTCCCCCATAGTGAGTCCGGTGACTTGAGAGCAGGGAGTGCTGGCTGCTGGGTGAAGACTCCTGTGAACATTGTGCCCACAGAAAACCCAAGGGCGTAGGGGGTAAGCACCTACCGAATGCGCCAGGATCCTGGCAATTCAGGCTGGCTTCACCTCCATGTCTTCCAACCTCACAACTTTGCCTGTCACAACTGTCTCTGGCTTAGTGGCCATGGGGATCACAGACACCTTCTTAACCCACTTCGTTCTCTGCCTGGGAACCCCCCGTGGAGCATGTCGTGCAGTAGGATGGCCGCTTGAGCTTGCCCTCAATGCCAAGGTGAATGGCCTTTGCTGTTCTCTTTCTGATTTCAAACAATGAGCCGCATTTTCACTTATCTTTTGTTGTGAGGCCAGCCTAGTGTCTCCTAGAAGTATTCTAAATTGATACTCGGGAGATTTCTGAGGTCATTTAAATTCCTAATGAAAAGTCACTCAAGGCCATAGTGCAAAATAAATACATTGTTATTGATCATGCAATAAGGTATTAGGCTAATTGAATAAGGCTTCTCCCTGAGATGGACTTAATTCACCAACACTGTCATTTCTCAGCTGTACTAGACTGTGCTGGTTTTCCGTGGCTTGGCAGTAGTGATCTTTGATTTGCTCTCCCCTGCAAATCCGGGATATTCCAGCCTATCCCATCACCACTAAACTTCTCCCTGCCAGCAAAGTACAGTGACAGAACAAGGATCCATTACTCTTGAAATGACCCTTTCCACGATACCCACTCTTTATCTCTTTAATCAGAGAAGTGGTGCTCCGGGACCTGGCAGGTTCACTGCCTGGAGGCACATTTGTTACCGAGACACAAGCAGAATAATTGTGTATTTACCAACTTCAGACTTTGCCAGTCCATCATGACAAGGTGAGCATTAAGCTCAAGCTGTATGTCTGCTGGTAGCTCACCAATAACTATTGGTTCTCAACCAAAGCTTCTCTCTCCCCCCCAACCTTGCACGCAGGGCTTCACACGCTTCATCATGGGGTTTTTAATCTTCAAAAGAAAGAGTATCGGGTGCCTTGGTCAAAACTTGATGTCAATACTGAAAGTCGTGAATAGATGATAAAGAAAAAGAGCATTTTCTTTTCCCTCCAAGTGTGCACAAGGGGCAATTTATTTATTCCTACTCAGAAAACAAACGGGCAGCCACAATTTAAATACCTCATATAAAACGTACACCCAGATTCATAGTGAAATTTATTTATCTATTTATTTTTGAGGTAGGGTCTCTGTAGTGCAGGCTAGTCCTGAGCTTGCCATACATTTCAAGCTGGCTTCAAACTGATAGCAATCCTCCTGCTTCAGCCTCCCAAGGACTGGGATTCCAGTGTGCACCGTGAGTATGTGGTGCTGGGAAATCGAACTCAGGGACTTGTGCTTGCTAGGCAAGTGCTCTGACTGCTGTGCTTTTCCTCCAGCTCCATGTGCTAAAAATTTAATACAAATCAAAATTGTGTACGCTCTTTGATCTAGCAATTCCCAAGGAAATAATAGAAGACAAACTGTAGACGTAAGTACAGGTGGAATTACGAAAGCATGACTTTCAACTGAAAAAAATACTAACAAATGATGTGTCCATGAACATATATTCATGGTAAACTCATGCAGCAGAATTGAATAGATGTCAAAAGTATAAACTAAGTACACAGATATTGAATGCAGAGATGTCTATGAAGAAGACAGCTTTGAATAAATGAGATAGATCTAGGTCTTGTCAAAATAAAGCCCGTCTTATACTGTTAGTGGCAAAGAGCAAGCTGCAAACTAATTTGTGCAGTATATGCCTTTGCTGTACATTTGCATATGTACATGTACATCTATATATTGTACCTGTGTACAACTATGTTTGTGCCCACATGTACGTCTTTTTTTTTTTAACCATTTGACACCTAACTTTAATGGTATTACTCAGAGCTTGGAGTTGGAGGGCACATGACAGGAATACTTATGGGTGGTTTTAATTTGTTGTATTTTTATAAATATGCACACACCTGTATACATATGTAATGCTTAAGCAAGGTAGGCATATGAAACAATGCAATTATTTTTAGACAATATTTGTCAGTAGAAAATCAGGTGTCAAATATATAAATTCACTTTAAATTTTGTAATTGAAGTTTTGTTGAAGATATGCAAGTTATCAAAATGTATTAAGAGTGTGGTTATAAAAGCAATGAATATTCTGCATTTCATAATTCTTTTCTTCTTGAAGTCCTGCACCACAGATGCCGTGAGGTGAGTGTGAGGAGATGCCTGCGAGCACTAATGGTTGCCTGGGGTCTGCCAGGTGCTTCAGGTGCTTCCTTGTTCCAGCAACCCTCTGAAGTTGTCAAGCTGAGAACACTGACGCACAGCGAGGTTGCCTTGGTGCAGCTGTAGGGAGAGCCAGGGCTCGAAGCTGTGTGGCCTGGTTGATGTTTACCTGGGTGACTCATTGGTGACTGCAGATTCCAAGTGAAACTCAGGATCCAGTGACATATCAGACCTGGGGTTTGGGAACATCTCTCAGTGGGTAGAGCACTTGAACAGCATGCACAAGGTCCTGGGTTTGATTCTCCAGTACCACATACAAATTAGCTGGATGTGTGGTACACGCCTGTAATCTCAGCACTTGAGAGGCCGAGGAAGGAGGACTGTTGTGAGGTCCAGGCCAGCCTAGGCAACCTAGTGAGTTCAGGATCAGCTGGGACTACAGAGCAAGACCCCATCTCCTAGAAAGAAAGAAAGAAAGAAAGAAAGAAAGGAAGAAAGAAACATCAGACTTTGTGCTGTGACATTACCATGACCAGTGTCTTAGTTACTTCTTCATTGCTGTGACTCAATACCTGACACCCACAAACTTAGGGCAGGAAAGGTTTATTTTAGCTCACAGTCTCGAAGGTCACAGTCCATTCAGGGGTGGCCGGCAACAATCGAAGTGCATGGCAGAGAGAGAGGTGGAGGCAGCTTCTCAGGACATCACAAACAGGAAGACAAGCTGAGGCCAGTTGAGACTAGTCCCAGTCCTCCAGGAAGGCAGGTGCAGCTTATGTATCCTTTCAGGTCTCCGCCCAGTATCCAGTCCCTCCTGCATCCAGGTGTGGCCACTACACACCATTAATCCTAACTTAACTGCAATCCACCCCTCCAGACCAGACCCCAATCCACCAACATCACATGGTCCCATTAAAATACATGAGACTTTTGGGGGACACTCCAGATCCTAACCACAACAACCAGACAGAGCATACTACATGCTAACAGCACTGACAATCAGAGTAAAAGCTCCTGCTAGGAACTCAAGATGTCACAGGACAACGTGTAAATACTATGAACACTATGAACACCTACCTACGCTTTAAATTTTGCTTAGGGAAAATGTGTAATTTTTGTACCTGTGCTGGCCAAGGCAGAGTGATTAGCAGCATAGAAAGTGACTGGGGTAGGTCGTTCCAGAAGGAGAAGTTGAATAAGGAGAACTCTGTCATCACCTCTAATCAATATTCTTGTCAGCAGGAATGCCAGACTAGCAGAGACATTTTTTTTCTTCTTACAGGATTTCAGTTCAGCATCAGAGTCCTCAGTGATGCATGGGGTTCTGTAGCCAGCCATTAGGCTTAAATGTTAGGATCAGCAGCAAAGCAGTGGCTGGTTGCCTCATGGGGTGTGGGGAGGACCTGCCAGGCTAGGGGTTTTTGTTATTATTATTATTATTTCTTTTATGAAAGGGCAGCACAAACACACCTCGGAAAAGGCTTTCCTAGTCTCCTACTGTGAATAGAATTTCGGCAACTCTTAACACTTGCAGGGCAGACTGCACAAAATAATCAGTTTTCTCCACATTTCTATTCTAAGCTGCTGGGAAGGCTTAATAAGAGACCATCTGCGGTAGGTGGTTACATGAACTGGATTGAGAAGAGGCGCTTAAAGAGAGTGTTCTGGTCTGGATCTGGAGAGCTTCCCAGAAGCCTCATGTTTGGAAAGTGACTCAGTCCCGGGGATTAATCCTTTGATTTCCTGGCTGTTAAGAGGTAGAGCTTGGCTGGAAGTTGCAGATAACGGGGTATGACCAGGAAAGGGCAGATTACAGGAACTTGACCCAGAAGGGTACAGGCTAGCTCTGCTCTTCCTCTCACTTTTTCTACTTCCTGTCTTGCCATGCCGTGAACAGCTTTTCTCTAGCCACGCCCTCTGCCACTCTCTTTTATCCTTGCCAGCCACCCGTGAATGGTCTGAGACCTTCTGAAATTGTGAACTAAAATGAACCAGATGCGATATGTAACTATTTCAGTTTTTCAAGCTGATTGTCATCATTATATCCAGCAAATTCATGTTAATAAAAGAATAATAAAAGAAAAGAATGCCACAAAAAACCTTCCATTCGTTAAGTTGTAGTTCTGGGTTACAGTGTCTTAGCAAGAGAAAGTCACTAAGACAGAGCAGTTTTCTCTTATTACAAGTGTGATGGTTCTCAACATTGAAGAACAACACAGTTTTTATTTTGTGCTCCTCTTAATGTGAGTATTTGTGAATTTTTCTATCTTTTGAGGAATATAGTTAGTGGAGTCTGGTGAAAGCCAAGTGAAAGGACTAATAAAACAAACTTTCCATTCTGTGGATTTTTTTTTTTGTCAATCTGGGGTCTACTGTAGACTGATTTTTGTTCCCAAACTTTGTACATTGAAGCTCTGGCCCTTTAAGTGACAGTGTTTGAACATGGAACCACTGGGAGTTTATTAGATTTGGATGAGATCATCGGGTAGGGCCCTCATATGGGATTAACATTCGTATAAGAACAAACCGCAGAGATACTTTCTTTCTTTTTTTTTTTCTCTACCTGAACACTTGGATCAGAGGCCATGTGAGAATGCAATGAGAGTTGGCTACCTGGAACCCAGGGAGGGAGCCCTCTCCATAATCCAACACTCCTGGCACCTTGTTCTTGGACATAGAGTCCCTGGAAATGTGAGACATAGTTTTTGTTGTCCAAGCCACTTAATTGATGGCATTTTTACGTCAGTCTGAGCTAAGATCATGGAGCTGTATTTCTGCCCATCGAATGAACTTTTAACAAGTCCTCTCCTGATTATGCTAAAAATGGTCTGTTCTGTATTCTGACGAGCCAATTTAAAATCCAGTCCTCTATTAGTAGTATCAATGTGGCTGCAGATTTTTGACCAAGTGTGGGAGGTATCTAGCCATTATGGCAATTATTGTTGACCTGGATCCTATTATAAATACAGTCTCAACTGATAAATCAGACCCATCTTTTTCCTGCTTATTACTGTACTATTTCCTGTCTCAGTTTGTCTGTGTATGTACAGTGACACAGTGAGTCATGGCAGTTTGCTTTTGATTGTTTACAAGGCAGGACTTGTTTTTAATAAAAACATAGCAACATTGAAAAATTATTCCAAGATCTTCATAAATTGTGCTGATTTTGTTATTAGAAGATGAAAAGTGAAAGAACTATGTGCTTATGGGATTTTAGAAAAGGTCAGAATTGTACTGGGTAGAAAAATAAAATAAAGGATAAATCAGAAAGCAAAACAGTAAAAAAAGAGAAAATGAGTAAATTTAAACACACAATCTTAAAAAATTGACAAATATTTCCCCCCAATTTATTGATATGCATAAGTGCAAAATTTAAGGTTTACAATGTAGTTGAGCATTTTGTGCACATATGTATCCTGTCAAGGTGACAAGGGCTTTCCCACTCTCTTTTTGTTCCTCCCATTACCCCCTCCCTCCCTCTTACCCCACCATCCCCCCTCTTTCATTTTGTCATTCCGTCTTAAGTTCCATAAGATTTGTGATCTGGGACTCTTTTATTTTTGAGAATATTTAAGTATAAAAGAATACAAGCAGGAAAATATAATGCTGTGAACAAGAGACGGGATGAATACAGATTCAGAAGCATTTGAAATATTAGAAGAAAGTACTCTGGGAAAACAAGCTAAAACTCTAGACATTAACTAGCAAGACATAAAACAAAGATTCACATAACAAGAACTGAAACACTAACACCTGAATGATCTGGTCCGTGTAGAAGAGGTTGTAAATTGAGTAAAGATCTCTCATTGTAAAAGGTCCGAGATGTCCTGATCAAGTTTTACCTGATCTCAGTGAATAGATAAGGCCTGTATAATTTAATTTGAGGCTATATTAAAGATTGATAAGCCCAATAAGATTTATAAGGCCAGCATAACTTCCTAAGTATTGTGATATGATACAAACAATTTGAAAGATGAGTAATTTCTTGCAAAAATCTAGAAGAGGATTGTCTAAATAAAAGGTGAATATATATATATATATATATATATATATATATATATATATATATATATATTTCATGATTTATTTCTAGAATCCAGAGATGGAACGATATAGACAAAATCTAATATGTAACACCTTAATCAAAAAATTAAGAGATTTTTTGTGATACAAATAGTAACAGATAATTGATAAAAGCATGCACCAATTCTTAATAAAAATGCCAAGTAAAATAAAAACAGTGGAAATTACCTTAATAAAACAAAAATCATTTACCTTTTAAAAGCGATTATTATTCTAAAATCATTTCAATTAAATTTAGCAACTGGTAAGAGATGTTGGCAATGCCCCTTAGAGAATTTAATTTTGGAGGGTCTGAGGGCCTGAGAATCCTTGCTTGAGATGACAGATGAAAGTATTTCTCTCCCAAAGCCAATCCCCCCACCCCCCAAAAAACCTGGAAAAACAAAAAAACAACAACAAAAAAAGAGAGTGACTTTATGTGACTTTAAATGTGGAGATAACAACAACAACAACAACAAAAGAAAAACGATGTAATATTCCAGTCATTGACGTTGAATTGAGGATCAGTGAAGTGCATGATACGTAGTTTATAATTGTTTTAATAAAATTCAGTCAAACTTCAAAAGAGATCAGATAAATAATTCAATGAAATCAGGAAAAGCTACATAAACAGATGAGAAGTTTAATAAAGAGATAGAAATCATAAAAATCCAAACATATTCTGGAGCCGAAGAACACATGAATGATATGGAAAACATAACAGAGTGCGAGAACATAAGTAAGACTTCATCGAATACTAGGCAGAATCTATGACCTAAAGACATGTCATTTAAGCTATCCATTTAGAACTTCCAGTGAAGATGGTGGCCGAGTGACATGCAATGCCTCCTTCTGAATTCACTAAAAAGCTGAGATTGTAATTAAAAAGTGCCTGTTCAACTTAGCTAGAAGAGAAAGAAGCACCCCAACAATTGAAAGGAGGCCATGGGAAGATTAGAAATCCCAAAGACACATCAGAAGCAGAGAAAAGCAGCGGTCAAGAAAGCAGCCCAGGCTAAGAGTGGCCCCCAGTTGCTGGCATCCAAGATGGAGGAAAGCCTGGAATGATGAACCTTTTACTGAGCTTAGCATGGATCTGGGATAAGTGAGAACTGACAGCAGCTGGTAGCCCAGCCTTCAGAAATGAGATTTTGGGGGATGAAAGCTGCCAACACAATGTCAGCTTCCCCTAAAAAAAAGCCTCTCAGAGCCTACACCATATCATAATCTGTAAGGGTCTCCATCCTGCAGGGGCCCCCAGAACAGCTGAGGAGGGGGTCAGGTGACAGAGTAACACACTCTGGGAGCCTGTTTCAGTGAACACAGCCTCACTCTATTTAGGAAGTACAGGGGCTCAAGTAGACTAGGATAATGCAGAAATTATCTTGGGCCAATTAGCAAGGCCTTAACTAGCGGGGTCACCCAGGGAGAGGGAAGGAGTAGAGGAAGGAGAATGGGGCTTGCCAACCAGCAGTTCTTCACTGGACAATATGACGGGAGGTGTGCCTCTCAAAGGCCATCTAGCGTGAGCAACTGGTGAAGTGTGCTTCTACCGGGTTGTCCCAGACTAGTGCTAGATTGGCTTCAACCTGACCTGAGTCCCCTACAAGAATCAAAACCTCAGAAGTATAACGTAAAGAGATAATAATAAAAGCTGCAACGGAAAAACAGACATTATTCTACCAAGGCAAACTCATTTGAATTACCACAGATTTCTCAATGTAAACTTTAAAGGCCAGGAGATCCTGCCGCAAAATCTTTCAAGCTTTAAAAGATAGCAAGTCTCAACCCAGGTTGTTGTATCCAGCAAAATTATCCCTGAAAACTGAAAGGGAAATAAAATTTTTTCATGACCAAGAATGTCTAAAGAATATGCAACCATTGGTCCAGTATTGCAGAAAAATACCTGAAGGAATCATTGAGAGAAAGAGAGACAAGCAGCCCAAAGAACATGAAGGGAAGGAAACACCTAAAGAGAAAGTGTAACAAAAAAAGACATTGATCATTGGATTGGAATCCTACTAAAGCAGTACCAGCTTTCATCAAATCTGTGAAACTTCCCCCCTAAGTATTATTTTTATTAGTATATTAGTTTGCAAAACATAATAACTGTATTCATTATGGGAAATTGGCATAAAATCTTAGTCTGTGAAACTTTTTGATGTATATGACGTGCATAGATATTTAGCTGGGCATGGAGTGGCAGAAGGCAGTGGTTTTGATTTGGAATATTATTAATTCTGAAAACAGTAAGAGTTGGTAAATAAGTGGTCCTTGGGGTCTTTTCCCTGAAGCTGACACTGAGTGGTAATGATAAAAGATCACATAGCCTTAGTCCATTGGCTAAGAACTCAGTTGGCTAATATTTCAACCTCTGACTCTTGAATTTTATGTATCAATTTCATGCTCTGTAACTAAATTTGTAATAATGATCTTACTCCTTTCTTTCCTGCTCCTTTTTGGAAAAGAACTCTTTAAAAATTCTGAAATAACTAAGCATCTGATTTTAGCTATTGCTTTATGTATGACATACTTTTGTGATATATACTTAAGTTCATTTAATTTAGCAGATCATTTATTCAGTCTTTAATATAGGTTTAACCTATGAAATATGATTGATGTAATGATAACTTTAATGTTTTTTGTATAGCAGCACAGTCGATAATAGCTAAATCTTAGAAGAAGCCATTATTCCCAAGCACAGATGACTGGATAAAGAAGATGTGGTAAATATACACAATGGAGTATTACTCTCCCATTAAGAATGATACATTTGAGTCATTTTATAGGAAAATGTAAGACCCTTGGGAACATGAAGCTCAGCGAAATGAATCAGACCCAGAAAGTTAAATATTATATGGTTTCTCTAATATGAGAGAATATAATAATATTATAATATTATAAGAGACATGGAAGAAAATAAGAAGATGGACCTTGTGGAGAAAGGGAAGGGGTGGTGAGAGGGTGGGAAGGAGAAAGGGAGATGATATGTTTTAAGAAAAGAACAAAATGGGTATGATAGTGGGAGTTGGGGGAAGGGAAATTTTGGGAGGGGAGGGGAAGGGATTGTAATTTTGATGTGATATATATATATATATATATATATATATATATATATATATATATACACAAAATACTCAAGTTCAATGTAAATATTATGTATTGCATATATATATATATATATATATATATATATATATATATATATATATATATATATATATATATGAAATTTCAATTCAGAGAAGAAAAAAGAATGAAGAAAGCTACTGGGACTTATGGGGTACCATTTGGAGGTCTAACATTTGCAATGTGGAAATTGAAGAAGCAGAAGAAAGAGAAAAAAACATTTATTCTTTAAAATAATGGTTGAAAATTTCCTATATCTGGAATAGATATGGAAATCCAGGAACATGAAGTTTGGGGATCTCCAAACAGACTCAGCCTGACGAAATCTTCATCAAAGTAGGTGACAATTATACTGTCAAAAATTCCACACAAAAAACATTTTTTTTGAGACAATGTCTTGCTAGTAGTCCAAGCTGGCTTGAACTCACAGCAATCCTCATGTTTCAGCCTCCTGTGTGCTGGCATTATATGTGTGTGCCACCATGTCTAGCTTAAAACAAAGAGAGTTTTGAAAGCATCAGAGAAAAGAGATTCATTATATAGAGAAGTGCCCCTGGTTAAGCCTTGATAAGCTTATCCACTGAGAAGTTTGCCAGTGAGTCAGCAGGTGCAACATACCGATTCAGTAAAAATTCCAAGGGCAATTTTCACAGAAATAGAAAAAAACAATCTTAAAATTATTTTGGGACCACAAAAGACTTCAAATAGGTAAAGTAAACACGGGTAAGAAAAACAAAACTTAAGGCCTCACACTTCCTGACTCCAAATTATATTATGACACCACGGTAACAAGATCATATGAAGCTGGGAAGAATATAGCCACAATGGAGCAGAACAGGAAACCCAGAAATAAACATACATATTTATGGTGATGTGATCTCTGATAAAGTGCCAAGAATAAGGAGTGTGGGGATGACAACCTGTTCCATAAGTAAGTAGTGTCAGGACAATGCTGAACACATGCAGAAGAATAGAGAGAAGATGGAGCCCTGCGATACGTCGTCGGTGGGAACGTGAATTGCTACAGCGATTATGGAAAACAATGTAGTTCCCCCAAAATTAAAAATAGAACTGCCACATGACTCAGCGTTTCCGCGTCTGGGCACATCGCCAGAAGAAATGAAGTCAGGATCTTGAGGAAATACCTACACTCCCGTGTTCCACTTCAACATTAATCGCAGTAGCCACAATGTGAGAACAATCAACGGTCCACTGACGGATGAATAAAGAAAGGGGGGCGTAGATGTGTGTGTGTGTGTGTGTGTGTGCACGTGCGCACAACACACACACACACACACACACACACACACACACACACACACACACGTCCATGCTCACAAATACTACTCAGTCTAGAAAGAAATTCTTATCGTTTGTCATGGCATGCATGGTCCTACCTGAAGTGCAGCAGTCACAGAGTCAAACAGCATGCGAGGTCACTCGCGTGGAGCTGAAAAAAGAGAAACTCATAGAAGCAGTGGGTAGAGCAGGCTTTGCCAGGGCCTGATCTAATACGGGTATGTTGGTCAAAGTGCATGAACTTTCAATTACAGGTTAAAAAATTATAGGATTTTGTGTAGAGCAAGGCGATTATTGATAATAATTATTTGATGATGGAAGTTTGTTAGAAGAGTAGATCTGAAATATTCTCACCATAAACACATTGTGCATAGTTATGTGACTTGTTGAATACATTAATTAGCATTGCAAAAGTTCACGCTCTCTCAATGACTATTGATTTTAGTGAATATTCTTTGCAACTGATATTCCACTGTTGGGATTACCCAGTTACATTTAAACAGCTTTTGACACCCTTCCCCACTTTTTGGTCCGCAGCGGGTCAACCTCAGAGCTCTGCAATGAGCTCTGTGTCTCCATCCTCTTCTTTGTTTATTTGGGTTGTTTGTTTGTTTTAATTTTGAGACAATGCATTGCTAAGTTGCCCAAGTGGCACTTGTACTTGGGATCATCCTGCCTCCGCCTCCTAAATTACTGGCCTTTGTCATGGTACCTGCCAGACAATTTATTTCTGTAATCCTTACCTGACTATTCTATGTTAGGCTTCCAAAAGACTTTTGTTTCTTTCCTATAATTTAGCGTGGCTCTATTGGTTATGACTCCAGAACAATGCCACTGATAGATTTCTATTGTGTCTATAAGAAATAAGATATCTACAAGACTTTATTTTAAAATTTTTAATCAATTAATTACTTTTTTGAGACAGTGCCTTGCTCTGTAGCATAGGCTGATCCTGAACGCACTGTGTAGCCCGGGTTGGCCTCAAACTCACAGCAATCTTCTTGCCTGAGGCCCCTGAGTGCTGAGGTTACAGGCATATACCACCGCACCCAGTAAATATATGGTGATGAGAAATCAAACTCAAGGTCTTGCACTCAGTAGGCAAGCACTCAGACCACTATACTATTCCTCTACTCCCAATGTAAGACTTTAAAGTAAGTTACAAGGTAATTTCTATTTGGGGATCTGGTTATATTACTATTATGAAATCCATGACAAGAGAAGTGTTTGTGGTCAACTTAACAGTGAAGGTGAGCTGGTGACACATGTCCATCCCTGTTGACAGGACGGGGCTGAAAACGTAAGTGGCACTAGTGCATATGCTATATAAAAAGATCGATAACATTTAAGTTATTATTTTGTACCAGGTGCTATTTTAAGTGCATTTGCTTTTAAGCTTAAATTGAGTTCTCTCAACCATCTGTGGAATTTATACTTGTACCACCTTGATTATGTAGAAAAAAACCAAATCACAAGTAAGTTGGAAAACTTGGATTCTAACCATTACAGAGTATTCTCAACACACTATTAAAAGAAAATATAATGTATAAATTTTCTGGCTGTAGTAGCATCATGTAGTAGATGTACTAGCTCATCATATAAATTTAATTTCTGTAATCCATGAACTCATAGCTTGACAAACCAACTCTTGCATGTTTTAAACAATTCAGAGCCCCATTTGGAACTGTGCAGGGAACCCTTCCCCCGCTTCTGCCCCCAAAGCATTGCATTAATCACCATAAAGCTCTACTCAACAGTAGACAGCTTTCATTTGGAAAATTCAGTTTGCTGTGGTTAATTTTTTAATGGTTCGGATTCAGCTTCAATTATCCATGAAAAATTACTGATCTTGTGTATTAAATATTAAAGCCTTCCAGTAAGATTGCTGCTTCTAGTTCTTCCATTTAAAAAAAATAGCATAACAAGCTTAGAGAACCACCATCCACATTTTGCCTTTTTTCTATAAATCTACCTTTGGCTAAAAGCAAAAGCATTGCACTTAGAATTGTGGAAATCTTAAGAAATCTAAAAAATTAAGGCTCTTAGACAATAAGCGATTCTAACAAGCTTGTAGTATGTCAAGTGTGGGGAGTCATCTCAAAGGGGAAGTGTGTCTTTCTGGAGTTACTGTGGGCAGAAGACTGTACTGGCAGCCTGGAATATTCAGCGAACAGCAGAAGCTGAAGGCACTCACAGAAAACAACAGCAGGAAGTGGTCAGAAAAATTAAGAACTGCTATAGTCTGCGTAGAAGCCACCTGATACTGAGATGTCGCTAGATTGGCCTGTCATAATGAACGACCTTCCATAAGAAAAGAAGAACTTACATGAAACTTCAGAATTTTCATGGCCCTAACTGTAAGGATTTCAGACTTTTTGATATGACCCAGAAGTTTAACTTCTGCTCTTCAGATTCACGCCATAGACCAATATGTCCTAAAATCCTTTTGGTACTTTATAAGGTATTAAAGACATTTATTTGGATTATATACAAGATGGCCTACCCTAGTGCTACCAAGTGGTTTTATTGTAAATGTTATTTATTAATCCATTCATTCCACAAATATTTCTGATGACTGTAGTCTAGTCTTTTTCTACTGCAGCTGCTTGGCAATCTCACACCCAGAGCTTCAATCTGATCCCACACCATTTCAAGTCTTGAGAAGAGCTTTAGCTTTTCATGAGGACACTAGTAAAGAAAGAATTGTAGATTAATCAGGTCAAATTTTGAAGTCATATAATTAATGATAGGATACAAAGTGTAGAAGAGCCAGGAATGTTACACTGCAGTGATACCTGCATGCTCATATTTACAGTAGTGCAATTCACAGTAGGTAAGCTGAGGAAACAGTTTTGACGGCCATCAACAGATAAAAGGATAAGGAAACTACACACAGAGTAGAATATTACTCAGCCATAAAGAAGAATAAAGTAATTTCAGGAAACTGATTAGAACTAGGAAATATCATGTTGACTGAAACTGGCCAGAATCGGAAAGCTAACTTTCAAATCCAACATATCTTTCCTAAGTGGCAGGGAGCACTGTGCAATATTTCTGAATTGGTTTAGCATCTATGAATTTGAGGGTTAAATATGATAGCTCTCTCATAGTTAAATAAAGGACATATGTAAAATGATTAATATGGTATCTGGCACACAGTTAGTACTCAGTACATTTAAGATAATGTTACAGTAATTCTAGGAATCATTTAGCCTCTACTCATCCCTGCACTTACAGCAGAAACTTCTGTGACACAAACATAGCCTCTTATCACCACAGCCACTGGCCTAAGATTGTGCTCCCCTCACCAGCACAACTCATCAGCTCCTTTTCATATTTATCCTGGATTCTTATCTTCAAGACATCAAGGCAAATGCTCAGAAATGCAAATATCTTTAGTAAAATGTTGAGGGATTGTCTTAGTTACTTTCTCGTCACTGTGACTAGGTACCCACCATGCACAACTTTAGGGAAGAAAGATTTATTTTAGCTCACAGTTTCAGAAAGTCACAGTCCACTCACAGGTGGGTGCCTGGAAAATGGTGGAATCACGTGGCAGGGCTGGAGCTGGTCTGGGGCCAGAGCCGGAGCTCTAGAGACAGAAATCCTCATAGCATAGTGGAACAGAGAAAAGTCGGGAAGGAAGGGCAGAACTGGCACACGGCCCTGCAGGTCAAGCCCCAAGCATTTGCCCCTTCTAGCCAGGCCCCACCTTCCAACTCTACACTGTATGTATAGGAGAATAGGCTTTGGGGACATTTCAGATCTAAGCCATGACAGGGAGGTTCAGAAAATAATTTTAACAAGGGAACAAAAGATTAAGATTTTAGTATACTTGAACTTGCTCTTGAATTTTCAAAGAGATGATACCTTAGGCTTTCTACCTTTATGAGAGAAGAGGAATCGTCTATAAATAATATTCCCTACTCCAAACTTGATTTTGCCTCTCTTTCTCTAAGATTTTTCTTTCACAAGCATTCTACAAATCCTACCTGTGCTCTGTCTCCCGATCACCTTCCCAGGTGAGTTCAGAGTGTGTCAGTGGCTCTCAGTCTGCAGCACTCTGAACTCGGGGATGAAGACAGTGTTTGGAGATGTTTTTGGTTTTCTCAACTGGAGGGTATAATGCTACTGGTATCTAAGGATAGAGACCAGCACCAATAATGTGAAGATTTAGAAATTCCGGTTTAAATAAAGGGAAATGAGCGTTTTCCCTACCAGTGAAATATCCTTCTCTATTAGTTAGCTTTCCTGTTGCTAGGAGGAGGTACCTAACACCAGCAGCTTAAGGAAGAGAGTTTTAAGTTGGCTCACAGTTCAGAGAATTCAGTTCCTGGTTATCTGGTTCTAAGGCAGAAATATTATGATTGAAGTGCATGGTGCAGCGGACCTGCTTGGTCTGTGGCGGGAAGGAAGCAGAGCAGGGGAGCAGTGGAGTAGTATAGCTAGCTAGGCACCATGTGCACTGCCTGCCGTGGTCACACCTCCCTGACTCACTCAGACACTAGGAGAGGATTTTACTCTTTACTAATCTACTAGGCGTTTCTTGATTTAGTACATTTGACAATTCAGCATTAGTGGTCTCAATCTACCCCTTGTCAACTTCATACTCAATTATTTCTCCTTAAACCCTACTTAATTTCTAAACAAGATAATAGTGAGTTTATAATCTCTTCCAACACAATATGATTATCCCATGTATAATCTCTTCCAAAAAGTCTCAACAGTTTCAGCATTTTTCACAAGTCCAAGTCCAATTCTCCTTGGAGATTCAAGGCTAATTCTTAACTGTGAACTTCTGCAAAAATCAAAAAGAAGTTACACAATTCCAAGGAACAATGACAGAGGGAGAACATTCCCATTCCGAAATGAAGGAATGGGTGCGTGCGTGTGTGTGTGTGTGTGTGTGTGTGTGTGTGTGTGTGTGTGTGGAAAAAATGGATCACAATGAGCCTGAAAACAGCAAAATTTAAACCCTGTAGGTGTTTGTCCAGGACCTGATGTGCATGGCGGTGAGATGTGAGTTCCAAAGGGTGTGAGCAGCCTATTCCCTGAGGCCTTGCGGGATGTAGCCCACATTGCCTCTCTTTGGGGTGGCTCTACTCATGGCCTGAAACTCTCCTTGGCAGATATATTCCACTCTCTCGGCATTGACAGCTTTCTGGAGCCTTCCCTGCACCTTTGGCTTCATTAGAACAGCTTTCTGCCCTGCCTTCTTAGTGGCTCCTGGCCAGGTCCAGGCAAACCTTGGAAATGTGGGTGGAAACCCCTCAGGCCCACAAACTCTACCATTCTATATGCCAATAAAACCCATGTCCTGTGGATGATGACAAGGTTGCCACCAGCCTGGTGCGTGGCTAGGCTGCCTTGGAAGCAGCAGTCTCTAGGTGGTTGGATATCTGAGCACAGTGAGATAAAACCCTGGGAACCAATTGGCCCTTGCCTCTACTCAAGCAGGGGTTTAGGGTCTCTCTCCTCAACTTAAAGATTGACAAGTTGAACTTTGGAGTCTGCAAGCAGTGGGATCTTGCTGATTTCTGAGATGTTCTCAAAGCAACCTTCTTCTTGTTTCTCTACAAAGGACCTGTTTTCTTTTTAACGGCATTAAGCTCTATCAGTCACACTTATTTGGATCTCACATGATATCTTCTAGGCCAAAATTTAAGTCTTCCAAAATTCTCTGTTCTGCATTTTGCCCCCAGTTCATGTTGGGGTCCAGGGGTCACTGGCCACCATTGGCCACAGGCTATCAGAAACCAGCAAAGTCTGGGGGAACAGTGTCTCGAGCAGCATGAGTACAATGGAATCACATCCAGAAGGCTGAATCAGTATTAACAGCTCATTTATTGGAGGTGAGGGCCAGGCTTATAAGCAGTTTAAGGGGGGGTGGGTCCACCAGGTAACATGGCAAGGGTCATTCACTGATTGGGGAGATTTTGGAGTCTGAAAGTAGCCTAATTTGGTGAGTAGCCTGACCACATGATTTTTGGTAAGGGTCTGGAAACGGGAAAATTAAGAATTTGGGTATGATGCAACCTGAGCTCTGGCCCATCCTGAGTCTGGGATAAGAGGGAATGGCTCCACGCCTGTTGGTCTCATCTTGAGCATTGAGATTATCGGAATATGAGCCACTGCTACCTACAATCATCCCAGGCCTAGTCAGGGTCCCACAAGTTCACACTATAAATCTGACTAAAATCAGCCAGCAGAATCAATGTCACAGCCTAAATGTCGGGCTGCAATGAAATTTCATTCACCAGGTAAATACTTCACTGCCATTAATTGGAGTCTTCTCAGATGATGCTAACCACAAATCTAGAAGGTAATTAAAAGCTCTGGTTCCTATGGAGTAACTGGTAAGCACTGAAGAATTAGAAGCATATGTCCTGACTTTTACTAATGATAAGACAGAAATGAGTTGGCCAATAAGGGAGTTTGAATATTCAAAAACTGTGAAAGGTGTAGTGGTGTATGAAAAT
The DNA here is from genome assembly GCA_004027205.1 of Ctenodactylus gundi. Taxonomy (NCBI): domain Eukaryota; kingdom Metazoa; phylum Chordata; class Mammalia; order Rodentia; family Ctenodactylidae; genus Ctenodactylus; species Ctenodactylus gundi. Next base: position 36,247 of record PVKB01005020.1, on the reverse strand, counting down.
AAAAAAATGTAGAAAAGTATATTTTTTATGATTAGTCTATGTGATTAAACAAAACCTACCAGAGGAGATAATTGGAGCAGACACTGGTCTTTGTACACAAACAAGAATAAAATTGCCCATCTTAGGGGAAAATGAGGCAAAGCCATACGGACACTGCAATCTCCTTATTGTAAAGAAGCCGGGAGTTAGCTCCTTATCCAAGTTCATGCTTTTGTTTTTCCCATCCTCTTGGATATTGCAAAAAAATTACATAAGAAACCATTTAATAGTCCATTTTGTGTTGTACATTAAAGAAATAATATAGTTACTTCTATGAAAGACACAGAACTATGTCATCCAGGTAACCATTTCAAAGAAGAGCTTGCTGCCTTATGCCCAGTTCCTCCCTGAAGTTCCAGGTCTTTTTGCAAGAACAACACTTTTCTGGGGCTGATTTTGGTCAGTTACACAGTCCTAGATCCTAATTCTGTCCCTTAGGTCCTCCTCGCAGTTGGAGAAAGCTCTTGATCTTTTGAACCTAAACTTTGGTTTTCTTACCTGTATTCACTATGGAGCGTGTTTATGAAGAATGAATTGTAAATAATGCATATTATATACTTCGTATGGCTCCTGCTTCATAGCTGGTGGGCATTGGTTGTCAGCCCTGTTTCCTTCCAACGGCAGAAAAGAAGGAAAAAGGACTACAGTTTACAAGTAGATACATTTACTCCTGGAAAAAAATGAAACTGATACAGTTGGGAGATTTTTTAAAAATTGAGTTTCCTTTTGGATAGGCTTATCTTATGTGTTATATTTAATGTTAATGATTTAAGTTTCCTGGATGACACTTTATAAACCTTATTAATAAAATGACCAGAAATAGAAAAACAATCAGTGTACATGTGTATGTGATGTGAAGCAGATTTCATGAAGTTGTAGAAAGAATAACAGGTTCTTACACACAAATTGAATGTACTCACCCTTACTCATGTCTTGGTATTACCGTAGGAAATCGCTGTGGCTGGTCTGAAACAGGATGTAGCAGTAGCTGCGTGGTGAGAAGGGCTGGAGAGACGTCTGAGGGTGGAATGCAAGAAGGAAGCCCAAGGAGGGGACTCTGTAACTCCTTGAGGGTGTCACACAAAGCTTGTACCTATGAAATGCAGAATCAAGTTTTCGTATATTCCACGGTCCCTTGAAATGCCTTCTCCTTAGGTCTTCACATCACTGATGTCAGTGCACGTAAACTTTGCCACCTGGATGACAATGCCAATCCAGCTGTACTGTTACAAAGCCATAGGTACAGTCACTAGCTTTCAAGGTGCAAGACTTGCTTCAGCTTGGAAAGCACAGTACCTGCTGTACCTTCAGGTACCCAGGCACCTTGGAATCTGTTCATAGCACTTAACAAATCTTTAGGATAGACATTTTGGTTTTTATCTGTAGTACAAAACATTATTTCAGCCCATAGCTTCTAAGGAACATAGCTGGTGTCAAAGATTTAATGCCTTTTCACATTAGTGATGTCAGCACAAAATGGCCATCTTCTCTGAATAATTTATCTTCCTACCGCATAATTTTCTTATCTTTTTTCCCCCTACATTTTGGCTTTTTACTGTAGATGAGGAGGTAAATGGCTGTTAGTCCCCGACAAAACCTGTGGAGCATCCTTCCCATCAATCAATTAAAAAACACTTACCTTACATTCAACATGATTTACTTCTTGTTAATACAATTGTCTCACTATATCCTTCTATTATTATACCCTTAATTCCATTAGCCATTCGCTTAATGCTCACTGTAAGGCTGACCCCAAAAGAGCTTGGAAGAGAGGGAAGTCCGTCTAATAGTGGCATTGCCAATAAAACTCTGGAAGCTCTCCTCCTAAAGCCTTGTAGGTCACAGAAGAGATAGGTCGCAGAATGCATCCTGCCTGCAAGGAGTAGGGCACTCTCATTTATTTGTCCTGATGGCTACTGCTTGATGGTTTAAAACTCCTTAAGAGCTCTTATCTTAAAAGTCAACACAATAGGTTCACCAAGCCCAGTCTTACACAGTGCCCAGGGATAGATGCTAGTCTACCAAGCTTTCCTTAAATAAATTTAAAAGGAGGAAACAAAGTAGAAACCATTTATATTGTTTGAAGATTAATGGCCTACTTGTTTTAGGGTGGAGCAAAAGGTTAACCTCTTAAACAGTTAAGTGACACAAAAAAATTGCAGTATTATTTCTCATGGTGGTGGAGCTCCCTGTTCTCTGGTGAATTTCTTCCATTTGAGTTAAAGTCTGGAAACTATAAAAAGTTCTTTTACTGTTCTTTTAAAATTATACATTGAACTGATGTATACAAAATTTTTCCCAGTCAGAATATATACATTTGCTCACATTCATAATATTATATAATATATATGTATATATACATATATACACACACAGATACACACATGTGTATACATAGGCACATACCTCTATGTATTATGTTCTGCCATAATTTCATCATAAAATCTTTTACATTTAAAAAAATACCTCACATTACTTCATGAAGACTTCTTCAGGTCAACCATTATATTTCTAAATATACCATAATAGTTCTGGTAGGGGTGCAAAACCTTAACCATTTTTCAGTTGAGGACAGTAGCATAGTTCCTAATCCTAGCACTTGGGGAGGTTGAGCCCTGCGTGGGCAACTTGGCAGGACCTGCAAACTTTGGGTGTATAGCCTTTAATGAGGGTGCTTTTATTTTTGTGATGTAAAAGGTACAAACTCTGGACAGAGGAAATATACATTTTCTTTCTAATACACATTTTCTACAACCATTCACGGTTTAATTAGCAACGTGTGAGAAAAACCTGTTCCCCAAAGGCTCACAGTCCTAGTTTTCCAGTTATAAACTTGTCTACCTGATAAATATACGGAGGTCAGTCAGTTTCATGCTGGGTTATATCCTTCTCTCTGCTAGTGAGATTTTTATGCTCATTAACCATTTGTAAACTCTGCTCTACAATAGTACACCTGCGTCTTCTGCTCATTTTTCACAATTGCTGTATGGCTAATTCTTATACAAAGACAACAACTCGTTGTTTGTGTTGCAAACATCATTATAAAATGGATCCTTTGTCACTGGGCGTGCATATTGTTTAAACAAATTTTAAGTTGCCTCACATATCATTACTATTTCTGGCTTCTATATTTAGAACTAATATCAAGACCTTTGTTCCACTGTGCCTACACCTTCACCTGTATTTACATAATATGAGCCTGTTCATTACTTGAAAATCTTAATTTGTTTGAAAAATCCTACCACAAAGTAAAAAGCTATTAAAAATTTAAAAATGCATCCATTCATAGAAACAGAGAGTAAAATGGAGGATGCCCAGGGCCAGGAGGTGGAATGGGCTAAGATTCACTTATGTAAGGTGAGAAGGTTCTAGAGGCCATCGCATAACAACATGCCCGTGACACAACGAAGCATCGTGCACTTCAGACTGTAGGAAGTGTAGACTGAGTGCTATGTATTCTGATGGCAAGTGAAATACAGTTCATTACAACTCAAGAGACAACTAAATAATTATTACAGATTAAAAAACACTACCTAACCAATGAAAACAAGCCTATATGACTAAAAAAAATGGAAGGAATTATTGCTAGTACATAAAACGTACGAATGTTTTGAAATTTCCTCGTTTTCTTTCTTATCTCTGTATCAATTTTTAATTTGGGGGGGAGAAGATTCAGTATTATCTTGTATTCAGACTGCCCAGAAAATGCTTTCCCATAAAACTAAAAGGGCAAGAAAAGCATTTCAAATGCTGGAAACAGTACACGGCACAACAGATGAAAAATATTCATCTCTCCCATTGGACAGATACACGCAAACCGAAATATTTTGTGCTTGTCCAAATAAGCCACATAATCCAAATTTGGTATGTGTGATACTTTCTGATGAAAAATTATTGTGTGAAGTAAATGCTGTGCCTGCCTGGAATGAATATATCCAAATATTATTTCTTTAGTCTATTGATATGATTTGATTTGGGATGACAAAACTATTATACCAAAAAGTAAAAGGCTCATAATCCAAAAAAGGTGTAACATTTCAGGAATTATCACATCCAAGTCATTAACTGAGCAATTATGACAAGATAATTCGTATTTATCAAAAATGTTAAAGGACTTTAATTATTTATGTTTTACATTTACGTCTTTATTAGAAACCTGTTTTTATAAACAATATAAGAGAGAAATCAACTTTATTCAGAGGGATAATATGAATTAGCAACATTTATTAAATATTCATTTTATTTTAAATGCTAAAACTTCAAGGTCTTTCTACATTTATCTTTTCAATTCTTTTCTACATATTTTTGCATACACATATGCCAAAATAATATTTTTCTCTAGCTTTATGGACATGTAATTGGCATATGTAAGTTTTATATATTTATGATATATAGGAATTGTTTTGGTTAGGAATCTAAGAGATGCAGAGTTAGTAGAATTTATAGAGATAAGGAGAATTTATTTGGAGGACTTACAAGTTTGAAGAGAGAGACAGACCAAATCGGCATGAACATGCAGGAGAGCAGGAGGGCCCAGTAGCTGCTCAGGCTCCAGCCAGAAATTTAGCAGTCCGAGGTTGCAGGCCAGCTGGTGGGAGCTTGCTGTGGATCATTGTCCAAGAAGACAAGGGGAAGACCCTGACTGTCCAGTCTCCTACAGAGATCTGCTGTGAAGTGACCCAAGCAAGCCAGGAGCAAACTGAAGTCTCTCCCACTGAAGGCAAGGCCAGAGCTTTTGTTTAGGAAGAGGCTGTAACAATGTATCTTTTTCCCTCTCTTCCTCAATTCAAGGGGCCAGTTAGGTGTTCCACCCCACTTCCTGGCCCTCAAGTAAACAGCACACACATGAAAGCTATTCCCTGGACACAAAAGCTATTCCCCAGTTGACACAATTTATCTGACAGCCACAGAATCAACTTGATTATGGTAATCATTATACAATTTTGTATATCCTTTCCTGATTTCATTTAATTGTGTGTTTTCTCTTGTAGACCCCTGAGATTTAGCATGATTATTTGGAATTCTTTTTAGGTGGTTCTTAGATCACCATTTTTTTTTTTATGGCTTGTCACTGCTGCTTTATTTTTTCTTTTGGTTTTGTTATGTGCTCCTACTTATTTTTGATCTGGTGGCCTTATGCAGCTGCCCATTTGGAAACACAGGCACATTTTCCATTTTTATAGACTGATTCCAGCAGGGGGAGCCCTTTACAAGTGAGCCCACCAAGTGCTTCAGAGTGGGTTATCTAGAGGGGTGGCGGTAGCCTTACTGATGTAGTCTCAGGTAGTCTGGCAGGCTATCCAAGTCTTTGAGAGAAGGCCTGGAACCTGTGTCTGTGGCTATGGCCTGTAGGGGTCCAATGGGATGTGCCTGGTTCTGTGGTTATGGCAGGGGTCCAATGGGATGTGTCTGGAGACTGGGTTTGCAGGGCTGTACCTGTAGCGTTGGCGGGCTTGGTGCTGGCATGAATCAGTCTGGGTCCTGGGTTTGTGTGGGTTGACTTGAGGTCTAGATGGAAGCCATTCCAATGCTAAGGTATACTGGGATAGGTCTGGACCCTGAGTCTGAATCCTGAGTGTGTGGGTGCTGACCTTGAGCCTGAGACTTCAGGTAATAAACTCATGCTGGGACAGGCCTGCAACCTGGGCCCATAGGTGCCAGCTTGGTACCTGGGGCTACGGAGGCCTGTTTTGCCATGAAGCTTAAAGCATGTGCCTGTTAGGGTCAGCCCAGAGCCGGGAGCTGAGCCTGTGTGCGTGAGTCTGAGGCCCAATGAGCTGTGGTAAGAGCTTGCAGCCTGCGACCACAGGGGCTGGCTTGGAGTTTAGGACTTCTGCTGCTGAACTGATGCTGGATTCACTAGAGTGGAGTTGGTTTAGGTTCTGTGGTAAACTCAGATTCTCATCTCACTTTACTCCCCCGTTGTGGAAGGAATCTGTGCACTGTGCTTGGAACAAGAGTGGCATTGGTAAGAAAACTTTCCTGCCTACTCTTTTAACTGAGACATTTCTCATTGCTTTGACCCCTCAGGCTGCTATAATCTGTCACCCAAATTCCTTAGCTCTTGGGAAGCTATATTCTTATGTGGATAAGTATTTCAACTTAATGTTTCTTCAAGAAAACAGGTACAAGAAATTTCTGACATCAATCCCAGTGTTCTCATTTAAAAATGGTTACAATAATATCTCCCATGTACAAATACACTGTGGATATTCTTTTCCTTTTTTGTCTCTTGTGCTAGGCTATGACCATTTATTTCATGAGCTATAGATAAAACATTTATTGGGCTCTTTCATCAATTGGTAAATCATTATTAAGTCATTTGAGTGATATGACGAGAGAGATGAAATATGTAAGTGGCATTAAAGTGGTGAGATATCTTTAAAAAAGACTTGCTCATTAAAAATTATTTTAATCACAGTCTTAAAATGACTGCATCCTATTACCCTCATCATTCAACCAAGTGAATGTCCATTTTGGGAGAGTAATTAATCTCCACATAGCTAGGATAGCAGACTTTTGGCCACATGAGGCATCCACTACATATTTGCTTCACTGTGAGATAAGGGAATTATTGAATTTAGAAATAAAATCATTTTTTTCTAGTTTTAGTAATCAAATTATAAGAGTTAACTTCATTCTTATTTTTCTATTGATATTCTAGCACATTAATCTTGTTGAGACTGATCAGAGCCTTCATACACAGAATAATGAAACTGATTATCTAGGAATCCGAATGAACTACACTTAACATAAATTTAAATTTAAAAGACAAAATTCGAGCATCACAAGAAAACTTACCCCGTCAGAAATTATTTATTTAAATTAATCCTTAAAAGTTGGAGTATGAAATCATGATACCACCAGAGGGAAAAATAATAAAATTCTAGTAACCAAACCTAAAGAAATGTAGGTCTAAGAATTGCCTGAAAAGCATCATGATGATCTCTCAGAGCTCAGCAAGCTGCAAGAGACAGAAGTGCAAGTGTGAAAACTCAGGTGCTCATTTACAAGAGATTCTACGGACACATTCATTGCTCACAGTGAGCTAAAATATATATATATATATATATATATATATATATATATATATATATATATATAATATTCTAGGAATAATTTTGATCAGGTATTTGTGGGTTTTTTTCTTTTTTTTAGACATCTGAGTGAGCTTGATGTGTGTACTCCTAAGTGCTAGGAAATTTGGACCAAAAGTAAAGACCAAACAATGGTGATTATAAACTTCTATAAGAAAGTATGCACGAGTCTTCTTGCATAATCAAATCCCATGTTGAATCTTCAGTGCTTGTTAGAGAGAGGAAGGCCATGGGGTATCAGGGAGAAGGAAGGCCTTCCAACACAGAAGGGAAACAGCATGTGTCAGAGTTGGAACTTTGCTACAGGTGGGCTGGCACTAGGAGCTGTAATTTTCTTTTTTCTTTTCTTTTCCTTTCTTTTTCTTTCCTTTTTGTTTCTCAAAGCCTCTGAAAAATTCTGATGCTGTCTTTGACTCAATACACAGTATTCAAAAGAACTGATGCCTCTGCCCGTGTCATCCCTGGTGACATCTCTGAGACCAAGAAACAGGCTGGTGTTGGTCAGGTTTTGATCTCTCTATTTACAGACCTTTCCAGGGCTTGGGTACCACGTTTATCAATTCTTAAAAGTGAGCCACAGTAGTGAGCTGCAGTAGCTTCCTCCTTCGCAAGCTTCACCCTTCAGGCTGTCCTCATTAAACCACCCATTTCTCTTCCATTCCTAGCTCGTGGGTGATTTAACTGCTTGATTCTGTGTTGGAGGTTAGTTCCTACTGGTGAAGTGGTTGAGTGTCTAGGAAATAAATGGAGCCATTTGCTGCTGTACTAAATTGGCCATTCTTTCTCTCTGTTTTATTCGCATGAATGGCCAACCTCTGTAGCGACAGAGCTCCTTCCCTGATGGCCCTGCTACTCCCCCACTTGCCTCCTCGCTGGTGCTCTCCCAGGAAAGCAGCAGCCTCTGGGGTCTCAGCCTCGCCATGTGCCTCCGAGGCTCCTCGCTGCGGGAAGATTAAGGTCTGAGTGGTGTTCACGCAGAGGGTTTGAATGGCACCAATTCGGGATGGGTTTGTCCTGGGTGCCTGCTAAATTCCACTTCTCTTTCAACGGACACTGATAATTACTTCTGAGTGCACCGCAGAGGCCGCTTCCCACGCGTCAAGTGCACGTGACTACACCCAGGCGCTCCTTTCCCTTGGGCCATTCGTGGTGGGCCACCCATTTCCTCTCCCCAAACCCTTCATCTTCCCGGCCATGAGTGCCAGCTCCGGCTTGTGTCTCAGGCTCACGCTGAATTGCTTTGAAAATGAAGAGAGAGGAAAAAAAAAAGTTTAACTGAATGGAGAGAAAATCACTCAGCCATCTTTTAAAAGATGCTATAAAGACTCAGGTCATTATTCTTCCCAGGGTTTTAAGTATCCTCCCTGCTACCATGCTGGGTAAAAGGCATTTTGTTTCCCGGCATGACATTCTGCCACCATTCGGGGCCACCCCTCGATGGAAAAACACTATGCAGAGAGATCAGTGCCACTGAGCAACGCAGCGTGGCCACCCAGCTTGCTTCGTAATTGTCAGGTGGCATGTTCCTCACTCAGACAGAAGGCTGTTTACTAAATGTCCTGTGAAAGAAGAGAGAACTTCAGGATCAATGACCTCCTTGGCAAGTCAAAGACAAATGGAGTCCAAATGACGTTTATACTATCATCACTGGTACTCACCCAGTCAGCGTGGGGATGCTGGGAGCTGGCTCTATGGATGCTTTGGTGTGTAGGCATATTGTATTAGCAACAGTCAATGATTTTCTTGTTAAATAGAGCATTTGCCTTTTGCTTTACTCCTGCCCAGAAGGCAGAGAAGCAGCAGAACTTGCTCTCGGGGTGAAGGTGTGGCGCCGAAGCCTCTTTCTGTTCCATCTGCAGCAGAGGCCCTCACAATGGGAGTGGAGATGGAGTGATATTAAGGGGTAGTGTTTTGTGATGAAAGGTCAAGAATACAAAGAAGACACAAATAAGAATTAAGTTTTCAAAGCTATATGAGAATCATTATTAAAGGAGACTTTAAATTTGGAAAAAGTGGTACCCAGCATATTAGATAGAAATGGCTCTCACGTATGCATGCAGTGAGCATTTATTGCATATCCCACTGTGTGCCAGGCATCAGAGTGGATTAGAAGACTCAGCCTTTGACACTGAGGAATATACATTCTAGGAACTGCAAATGAATGGTAAGCAATTGGCAGTCCCCCCTCGACCCCCTTTCCTCTATCTCTCACCAGGCTACGTGTTGGAAACTGAAGAGATCATGTGCTTGCTCAGTGATGCTACTGAGCATCAAGCTTTTCCAGATTTTGCTCTTCCTGTTCATGCTTTTCTCAAAGGGCATGTTGACAGTATAGAGCAGTCCATATTTAATCCCATTATTTCTCTTTCTCTTTCCTCCTGCCTCTCCCACTACCCTTACTTTTCTCCAAAGATCTACTTTCTATTCTCTTTTCATCTCTCCTTTTTATTATGTTTTTAGGTTTCACTTATAAGAAGAACTATGCAATATTTTGCCTTCTGGGTCTAGCTTGTTTAGCTTAACACAATGGTCTCCAGTTTCACCCATTTTTTGCTAATGAAATGATTTTGTTCTTTGTGGTTGAATAATGCTTCATTGTGCGTATATATCATATTTTCTTTATTCATCTGTTGATAGGCATCTAGCTCCTACATTATTGGTGGGAATTTAAACTGGTACAAGCACTATGGAAACCATTATGAAGTTTCTTCAAAGAAACTAAAGATAGAAATGCCATTTGATTTAGCTATGTCTCACCTGGGTATATTCCTGAGAGAATTCAAGACACCATTCCGTCATCACACTATGACAATTCCTCCCCACTGTGTATTCTGTGTATTCTTTTATCTTATTGCTTACTGCCTCATGATTGCAAGATGGGGGCTGTGCCTCCTGACTAGATGTCTGCCTTGCAGTCAGGGAGTTGAGAACGGAAAGAGAACAGAGTTACAGCAACTGAGTTCATCACCTCATAAAAAAAAAGCCTAGCAAATTTCAGCTTATATCTCTTTGTGTTGCATGCTTAGCAAGGCAGACCAGGGGATCTAGGGATGGTGGTAGATGCCACCAGCCAAGGCAGAGATGGCTATGCTGTGCTCAGAAAATGAATATTCAATATTCAAATTTCAGGATCAGCCTGTAAGGTAAATCTGAAAAGGGGTTAAAGGAGGCAAACTTGAATTAAATTAATGCTAGTTATAAAATACTGTTGGTATGTAATGGTGTTCTCTCATCAGAATCAAAAAAATTACAAAACCATCAGTAGGCTTTTTTAAAAAAAGGCTTTAAGTCATTTGGGCTAATGTAACAGGATGCTGTAGGCTGCATGGCTTACATGACGAATACTCATTTCTTAGCCTTCTTGAGGCTGGGAAGCCTGAGATCTGGGTGTCAGCAGACCCGATGTCTGGTGAGGACACTTCCTGGCTTATATACAGCAGAGGAGGCGGCACTGGTGTTGTCATTGGAGCACCGTCCCTGTGAGCTCATCTGAACCTGATCACCTCCCAAAGGCCCCACCTACAAATACCAACCCTGTGTGGTCTAGGGGTTCAGTGTACCTACATTCAGGGAAAACAAACTTGTGGTCTATAATAAAACTTTAAAAATAATCGCAGGTTTTCTTGACACTGAAAGAAGCTAAACACACATTCTCCTAGTTCTTCCATAAATTCCCATGGGAACAAATAAGCAAACAAAAAGGAATATAAAACAGGTGAACTGAAAAAAAATTTTTGTGCAATGGTTCTTGTGAGACTGACCTTGATTTCTTTAACAGCCTAAAGATTCAGGCTGTTGTAAGTTTTAAGCTCATAATTTTCATAAGGCTATCAAGAGTATTTTTGTACATTTCTCATACTCAAATTATGTATTTGCTTATAAAACAAGCTTCTAGTTTCTGAGAAATAAGGCGGAACAATACCTTGGCTTTACTTGGTAAATAATAAAAATCAACCAATATATGTGATTTTCCTGTTTCTTAACATTATGCCTAATGCCTTAGTTGTAGAAGCATGGCTCATTTCCCTATGTGTGCAGGCTCTATGTTCACAGATTCAACTGAGGACTGAAAACATTCCAAATGTTGTGCCTATACTAAAAACATGCAGATCTTTTTCTTGTAGATATTCTCTAAGCAATGTAACACAGCAACTATTTACATAGTATTTACATTGAACTAGGTATTATAAACAATTTTATAATGATTTAAATCATCTTAGTGATTCAAGTATGTGGATATATATGTTATATACAAATACCGTGCTATTTTCTATAAGACACTTGAGAGTCTGTGTGTTGTTGGGACATGTTTGTTCTAGAACCTAGATACTGGGAGATGACTGAAGTTTCTCAAAACTTAATTTGTCCCATTTAGTTTACAAATAAAAGATTTTTTTTGTACTACACATAGCAATTTTCCCTTCTACTGTTGTCTCTCTTTGGACCAAGAAAGATGGTGTTTAAGACTCAGATTAAATTTGAAGTGACATCTTCTTGGGCACTGCAATCCATCACATCAGGAAGTCCAATTACCTCAGCGATCATTGACTAACTACAGGTAAGAGAATCTCCAAAATGTTGTCCTTCCAAGCCGAGGCCAAGGTCCAAATAAGGCATCCAGACAACCATAGCACCATAGGGTTTCACCCTCCATTTGCGAAGAGATCCTTTTTAAAAGTTGGATGTTTGTTTCACTTGTTTCTAGAAGGAGGACTGATAGCAAGGAACAATCCCTCATCCACTCTGAAAATGTTCTTGCACAGATCATGTTTGGCATGTGTCACTGCGCTGACATGTACTATTTTACACACACACACACACACACACACACACACACACACACACACACACACCAGTGCTTCACAAAAGACAGATTCAGAGTCAATCAGCCAGAAACAAAGAGTGGGTCTCATCTGCATTTAGAGTAACATAAATTCAGCCTCCAGGCTGTCCCTACAAGGCATACATAGACACTGCTGGAAAAATGCAGCTAATAATAGTACTTACCTTTTTTTGTGGAAAACAGGCAATATGATATATCTATTTAAAACATACAGTGGTGGCTGCTATAGAGTAAATCTGATGTAACTTTAGACTTTTCACTGGTGGCAGTTTTTATTGAGTAGATGACATTTCATCCGGGTTTTTAAGAATGAGCAAAGATTTTCAGAGAGGACTCTGGAGAAGAGAGGCATCTCTGAAAGACATGGAAATATATATAAAATATGTGCAAATGCCCAGTCATTCTATACAGCTGATACTAAGCCTTGTTCTGGAGTTGAAAATGAATCTGAGGTGGGCCTATATTGTGGGAGCCGGCCTGGGCCCCGGGGTAGGCTCCAATGGCTGTTCTAGCATTTGAATCCTAAGATGGCGCCTGGGCATTTGGCCAAGGGCTCGTGGCACAGTTAAAAATAAGAGTGTGGCGCAGCAAGAAAAGTAAAGAGGAAGTCCCAAGGTGGGGTGATGGGTCTGGAGAGTTTGTTAGCCTATTAGATTGCTTGTATGCTAATGTTAGCCTATTAGATTGCTTGTATGCTAATGTTAGCCTATTAGATTGCTTGTATGCTAATATGTAGCCTATTAGATTGCTTGTATGTTAATATGGGCATGGAAGTGTATTTAAGCTTGGGCTTTGCGGAATAAAGAGAATCAACGTTCCACAATAGTGAGAGTCCGTGTGGTGTCTTTGCGGGTCGAAGAAGCCACACTATATTGTGGGCCTCAGATGCCATGCAAAGAAGTCAGGCCTTAAAGTCCTGTATGAAGCCAGGCCTAGCGGCACAGGCCTGGAACACCAGTGCCCTGGAAGGCCAAGGCAGGAGAAGTTCACAAGTTCACAAGTTCAAGCCAGCCTGGGAGACTTAGAGACTTAGCAAGATCTCATCTGTCTTCATTACTTTGTCAACACTGAGACTCAATAACTGATATCCACAATTGAAGGGAGGAAAGATTTATTTTAGCTCACTGTTTCAGAAAATCACAGTTCATTCACAGGAGGGCAGCTGGAAATGGTGGAAGCACATGGTGGAGGTAGAGGTGGAGGAAGCTCCTCATGGCATTACAAACAAGGGAGGAAGGGAGTAAGTAGCATATACTCTTCCAGGTCCTATCCCCATGACCTGCCCTTTCTAAGACCAGTCTCAGTGTTCTGCCCCTTCCAGGTTTAAACACCTAATCCACCACATGCTGGTAATCTGTAATCTACCACACACTTGTCTTCTACCACAAACCTACAATCCACCACATTCCCATAATCCACCCCTCCAGACTAGCCTTCATCTCCTAACAGACATGGTTCCATAAGTAATCCATAATATTCAAATACATGAGATTTTTTTGGGGGGACATTCCAAATCCAAACCACAATACCATCTGAAAATAAAATACAATACATAGGCTAGGGATGGAGCTAAGTGCAAAGATCTCAGATTCAATAACTGGTTCTACAAAGAAAACATTCTCTGTACAGAAAAAGGAAGCAGTGTCCTCATTTAAGTGGATGTCACCTGATCCTTTATGTGTTTCTGAAAGCTCATTGTGGAACCATCACAGAGTGGATTGGAATGGTTTGAACTTGGGAGAAACCTCCAGCCAAAATTTATTCATTACATTCTAAGTTCTAGGCACCAGAAATAAAAATATGTATAGGAAATTATCTTTCCTTTTAAAGATCTGGAACACTTTTTGAGGAGCGTATGTGTCTTAAATGTGGTTCATTTTGATAAGCATTATTTTGCAGTGGGACCAGAGTATTAAAGGAGTGTCAGGAAAAAGGATTCTGTTAGAAAGATTGGAGTGGTTGTGGGGATCATGGTCAGGGTCAGGGAGCAGCTACAGGGGAGGTGGCATCTTACTTGTGTAATTGCCTCTTGTGTTCACTGGACAGTGCAAGAAGTGATCAAGATGCATATACAACAAATGTTTAACTTTAGAAAAGCTACTACATGGACTACAGAGTGAGAGCCTGTCTCAAAAAAAAAAAAAAAAAGAAAAGAAAAGAAAAAAGAAATAAAGAAAAAGTTATTACAGTAGAAGACTCATTGCCATTAATCCTTCTTAAAATACACACTCATCACTGTTGCTTTCTGAAGCACTTCTGGAAGTTCTCTTTTGTGAGTGTCTATATAGGTGTGATTAAAAATAAATACAATGAATGTTGCTGGCAAGTGTCATCCAACTGAAAGGCAGGGTTGTATGGACATGAAGGGATGTCCTCATCCACCTTATCCACCAGATCTGGCACTATATGACATCTGGTACTTCTCCAAGTCAACATGACCATACCAAGTAAATGTTTTGAATCCATTCAGGACATCAAAGCAGTTATGCCAACACAACTAACCATACTCACAAAAGTAGACTTTCATAATTGCTTTAGAAAGTGGCAAGAATTTTGACATGAGTATGTTTAATGTGAAGGAGAATATTTTAAGGGGGCATAGTGGCAATGTATCTTAATAAATTAAGAATTAAATATCACCATATTTTTCAATCATACCTTTTACATGCCAAAAGTTGTTTGTGGCAGGATGTGGTGGGAGAACATGTAGAAAGAAGTGATGGTTTGAATGTTATATGAAGCAACATTGGCCTTTGTTCAGCAAGAAGTAGGGAGGAGATTGAGATTTCTTTTTCCCTATTTTTCTTGGTATGTATATGCAATAAAATGATTGCCTTGAGCTTGAGAGTTTTGTGCACACATGCATCTTGTCAACATTACAATCCTTCCCTTCCCCATTTTTGTCTCTCCTGCCCTCTCCCTCATCCTCCCTGACTCCTAATACCTCACCCATTTGCTTCTATAAATTATCTATATTTTGGATCTCTCATATTAGAGAAACCATGCAATATTTAACCTTCTGAGTCTAATACACTTCATGAAACATGACTGTCTCACACTGTGGCCATTTACCTAAGCATGCCCCAAATGTCTTTATGGAAGAGTAATATTCCATTGTGTACATATCCCACATTTTTTGTATCCATTGGTCTGATGATGGATATTTCCACATCTTCCACAACCTAGCTATTAGTTTTGCTACAATAAACATGAGTGTCTCTGTTTCATGTTGCTCTAACTCTTTTGGAAAGATACTTAGAAGAAGTATTGTTGGATCAAATGGAATATTCATTTTCAGCTTTTTGAGGAAACTCCATGTTTCCATAGTGATTGTCCTAGTTTACAGTCTTACCAGCAATGTAAAATTATTTTGTTTTCTTTGCAATCTTGCTGAAGATTTCTAACATATGGGAAAATCACTATAGTCTTGGGGAAATTTCTGAACTTTAGAGACTTACAGATATGTATTCAAATCCTAATATAGCCATTTGTAAACTTTCAGACTTTGGCCAAGTCTCAAAACCTTTCAAGCCTCAGTTTCTTCATGAGGATGATAATAGGACCTACTTACTCTTGTAGGTTCACTGAGGATTAAATGAATAAGTACAACAAGTGCTTGAAGTATAATACCTGGGAGGTATTTAATGCAAAATAAATCATCATTATTATTTTTTGACAGTATCTCTGCTTTTGAAAAATGGTTCTGGCAGGGGCTTGGTATCACAGAGATTAGAAGTCATAAGATTGACTAAAAGGGTGTGAAAACTCAGGTAAAGTTGAAAGAGGATGGGCAGAGACATAATCTCTACTGATGAAGGGTAAGATGTGGAGGTACACTCTGGTGACAGAGGAGAAGGGTGGGGCTGATTAGGAGGTGGTGTGGGAAAGGGATAGGGAGGAAAGGTAGAGAGTGAAGTTTGTGCCAAAGTTGATTTAGCTTTCTAATCTGGGCAATTAAAATAGAAAAAACTATAAAATGAGTTTGATTTTGAAATGTAAATTGCACAGACATTTAAGTGGAAGGATCTGGGAAAGGTTGGGGTCAGCCAGAAACATGGGTCTACAGATGAGAAGAGAGATCAGGCTGGACATAAATAGTTTCAAATGACTTATAAATAGATTGGGGGGTTGCTATAAAGAACCACATAGTGACTATTTTAGGCTCTCAGGCAATACATTCTTTCTTGTAACTACTTGACTGTGTTATGTTAGTGCCATGACAGCCATTGACTAAACTAGAAGAATGGGTGTGGCTATGTTCTAATAAAACTTTATTACTTATAAAAGCAGATGGTAAGACTGATCCAGAGACTGATTTAAAGACCAACTCTTGTTACGATGGTAAACACACAAGGGTGAGTGAGCTTGTGCAAGGATAGGGATTGGGATGAATCAGGCAGGGCTGAGGCTGGAGCCAATGTGGTCATGGCTGGGTACAGGCTATCTCAGATATACTAGGCTTCTTCCTAACAGCACTTGTCTCATTTACTTTGTGTTTCTGGAACACAGTGCTTTATATCCACAACCTAAGGGAGGGAATGTTTATTTTAGCTCACAGTTTACAGAGGTCTGGGTCTACTCATGGCAGCTGGAAATGGCAGGAAGAGTCTGGTGGAGAATAACTGCTCATAGTGTCCCAAAAGGAAGGAATCAGGGCAGGAAAAGACTAAGGCAAGAATACAGCCATCCAGGCAAGTGCCCAGGAATTCCCCATATGCTCAGCACAGCGATCTGCCACACTCCAATGGGCCCCAACGCCCAACAGCATTTGAAATCCATGGGCAGTCCATAATGTCCAAATGCATGAAGGTTTGGGGGGACATTCCGGATCCAAACCTTACCAGCACTTGAATTCACTAAAGAAGACCTTGAGGTCAATGTGCCCTGTTTCAGTACTTGTAAGCAAAGGCCGGCCGAGAGATGGTATAAAAGGAGGACCCGAGTTAGCATTTTAATAAGGGCTGCAGTGGGCACACCTTATGACATTGACGAATCCTCACGTGTCTAGCCAAACTTTCCCTTGTCCCTCACTTTTGTGATCTTGCACCTCTTACTCCTTCCTCCTCTCTCTTCTTGGGCTGCATCTCCTGTTCCCCACCCTGGGGTGCCCCCCACAATGCCAGACAGGTACGATGCTAATCATCGAGTCAGCTATTATGAGCACCATAAACAAATGACAAATCTCTGGGGGCCGGGAAGGTAACAAGAGGCTGATCAGTAGTTCCAGTTATCTTTCCTTCATGTTTATTGCAGTCTGGTGCAGTTATTTCTAAGAGCCTGACATTGATCGACAGCTTCTATTAAGGCCTAACCAGGGCAGCTGGATTGAACAGATACATTAAATAAAGCTGTTATTACTTTTCATTGCCTTTCTGTAAAATATCACTGCTAAATAGCTTCTGCCATCAGATGCAGTTAGGTACATGGTTTTAATTTGAGGGACTGCTTTATAACATTGCACAATTGACACTGGCCTTTGTTTCCCCTACAATAATGATTGTGTACATCCTGGAGAATTGATGGGCTGTCCTTTGAGGTGGAGTTGGGGGGAGGCATGCAGGAAGGGGCTCTGGCTTTGTTTTTCTCCCTCTCTCTTTTCATGCATGCCAGGTTTGTCACTTGTTTGCAGTCCCGGTGGGGAACAAGGCAGGAACAATGTCAAGCAGGAGGGCCCTTATCTCAGGATGTTGTAATGTCGGGACCTTGAGCCTGGCTTGCAGAGGAGATAAGCACCACCTTATGAGCACAGAGGAAGCGGGCGGGCGGGGCGGTGCTCAAGGCCACAGTGGGAAACTGTCAGGGCCAGGATGGCTCTTTCTGGTGCCTTGGGGATATATGCTTGTGGAACAGCACATAGCAAGCCCGGAAATAAAAGCCTGGAATGTTCATCTAGTAATGATGTATTTGGAGCAGGATTATGCTGCCCAATGATATTCTTGTTTTATCTCTGGGCTAAACGCTGGGGCAGCTGTGTGCTTTGGCACGGTCTTCTGCCCCTCCTTTTGTGTGCTGCATATTAATCCTGTATTGAAGTAATTAAATGTGTGCTTAATGGCAATGAGCTGGCAGAATGGACGTACAATTGAATTAGCAGTTATGATTGGGAGCGTACTACAAGATGAACTGAATGCAATTACTGTAGGCATTCCTTTCTCCAAGTCAAATCTGGCGACATGACATGACTTAATTAGCGGTTGTTAGATGCACTTACTCCCTGGCGCCCTCCTGTGTGGCTGGGTTTCGTCTAGTCCCCCCGCCACACTTGTCCTGCACCCCCCTATTCAAACTCCTCTGCGAAGACTTCTGACCCACTCTTCTGTCATGAAGACCGTCTAGCTTTTCACAGACAAGACAGCAGCTCAGAGCCGCCTATCCGGCCATTCTCCTTTGGCTAGGTCTCAGGATCACTGGCCCAGCAGTTTGTCATTGTAAGTGTAGAGTGAGGGCCACCTTTCGGGCAGGCATGTTTTGGGAGCTCAGGGAGGCTGCTGTCCTGGCAGCAGCCACAGAACTCAGCCCTCTGGCTTTTAGGCACTGAAGAGAGACCCAGTAAGAAGGCTGCATTTTACCTCAGAGGCCTCTGGCAAAAGGGAGCTGGGCGCAATGCCAGGCTCTTCAGGTGGATGCAAAGGCAAGCTCTGGAGCCTGTGGCATGTCCCTTCCTGGAGGAGAGAACAGGAACACAGGAGTGCTGGGTTAGATCTCCGTTACCCGGAGCCTCTGGAGCTGCTCCTAAATGTTAGTTAAATTAACAATTCTTAGTTGTGCCTGCACACAAGAATTTTCTGGAGCATTTATAAAATACCGACGGCCAACCCCCATTTCTGGGGATGTGATTGTCCATAGTCCAGGCTGAGTGAAGATTTTGCTGGTTGCTAACAACTCCCAGGTGCTTCCAATTATACCATGCCAAGAGGTCCTCCTTTACCCAGAATAGGTTTTTTTTTTTTTTTTTGGTTTGAATTTTTAATAATCTGGCCCCTACTTTTTCTTTTGGTTGTATTTCTTAACACTCATATATGCAAAAATGTTTTTTTTGAGGGGTGGGGCAAATGACTTGTAGGGACATGAGTCATGGTGGATGTCAGCAGACCCCGTGGGATAGTAGCAGCTGCCTTTCCCTGTGGATCCCAGAGCTCTTTGAAAACTTGGTCCTAGGATTTATAATTCCATCAATCCTGACCTCCCAGGTCTGCCCAGCAAGCAAGGACTTTCATGCCCCCTTGTTTTGCTTAGAGTAATTTACCAAGAGGCCAATCAATATTTTATAAGCAAGCAGTGGGGACAAGAAGGCCTCACTAAACCAGTCCATTTTCTTTCTTCCAAATGGCAGACAGAGGCTGGGGAGGGTATTGCAGGGTGGGGCCGAGAAACAACACAGCATACACTGAGGGCAAAATCCATTGTCACTTTTGAACATCAAATGTCCATTTTGTTTGAGTTTTGG
Source organism: Ctenodactylus gundi (assembly GCA_004027205.1). Classification (NCBI taxonomy): domain Eukaryota; kingdom Metazoa; phylum Chordata; class Mammalia; order Rodentia; family Ctenodactylidae; genus Ctenodactylus; species Ctenodactylus gundi. The sequence continues at coordinate 16,821 of PVKB01005020.1, read as the reverse complement.
TTGAATACGATGAGGCAGGACTTGCGGTCACCAGGACCTCTTGGGTCTATTTTACAGCTTTCATTCTCTTCCCCGTGGCCATAAATGAAACCCTTTCAGCCCTAATGACCACAATGACTTTCCTCGATCATGTTATTGCTACTTTGGCACATTTATTGCTTTCACATGCACTAATGGATGAGTTTGGATATGTTAACAATTTATATATCATTTGATCCTAAAAAAGAAACCCTACTAAACTAACTTAGCCTCCACGATTGAGTAGCTTTTAAGGAGTATAAATGAATTTAATGCTTTAGAAAAAGCTTCTGTAAATTATGAACATGACACCTATTACATTAAGCTGCATTAAGCATTAATACATCTTCATTACTGGCAGGTTGCCCAAACCTCCAAGGTTGAAAAAGCTGCCTGAAAATGTTCAATGTGACAGTCACCTAGGCTAAGATTGATGGTTCTTTTTTGAGAGGTGTGACAGATGCCTATTGACTAGGTCCCTCTTCCACCTTAGACAAAGAAGCATAAGTGGTGTCAACCAGAGTTCCCCAAAGGCTGAGTTTTAATGACTAGGCAGGAACTTCTGTACCCTCTAAGTGCTTCTTGTTACCATTATTGGATGAGATCTTTGAGGAGGAAGGTCTGGGCTTCTAGTCTTTCAAGATGAAAGATTGGGATTAGGGAGAAGATGCTTCTTTCTGGGAGACTTATGTTTATTTATTCTTAACATTATTGTGTTGCACTGTAGGGTTAATAGCAATACTTGTGGATAATAATAGCTGGCATTTGTTGATATTTACCATGTGCCAGCATTGTTAAACCCTTTGTAGGTTTTATGTCATTTCAATCTCCTTTATGACCATGTGTGTTAGATTTTATTGATTGCCCAAGAGTAACAAACTATGAACTGAGTGGCTTAAGACAACAGAAATTTACTTTTCATAGTTCTAGAGACTGTAATTTTGAAATCAAGTGTTGTTGCAAGGCCAGTTTCTCTTTGAGATTCTAGGGGAGACTTTGTCCTTATCTACTTTTCTCTCAGCTCTGACAATCCTCTACATGTAGATGTCTCACCACTATCTCTGTCGCTGTCTTCACCTGATATCTGCCTATGTGTCTCTTCTTGTGAAGATACCTGTCCTGTTGAAATCCAGGTCCTTCTTAGTCAGAATGACCTCATCTTACCTGACGATGACCTCCTCAAAGACCCTACTTCCAAATAAGTTGTTGGTCTACTAAATGTGGGTGAGCAACTTAGACTCTCTAAGAGCCTGTTGCTTTGACTCTGTTTTATTTGAGTCATGTCATAAGTCAACTGTGACAGTAACTGTAGACCTTAACTTGTGCTTTGAAAAGTTTAAGAGAAGCCCAGCTAATTTGACCTGAGATGTGTGGTCTTTGAGCCAAGGTGATAATTTCTTTTAACAAGGGTAAAAATGTCCAATGAACGTTGGTTGGGCAGAGGTCAGCATATTTGACAAATGTTTATTCAACATCTGTCTCATTGGTAATGAGAAGACAGGCTCCAACGGTAACAGAAAGAGACATAACCGAATGAGCCGGAGCTGACAGGCACACCGACAGAAGAATGTGCAGTATGTAAGGCTAGTGAAAAGGAGGAAATGACCATGGAGTTGGGCTGGACTGGCCAAAGAGCCTAACGTAAATCCTCATTCCACCAGTTATTAGGTAAGTTACAGGAACTTTGTAAGTCTCAGCTTCTTTTTTTGTTTGTTTTTGCTTTTCCCACCATTTTATTGATATGCGTAAGTGCAAAATTAAAGGTTTACTTTGGTTTTGGGCATTTTGTGCACGTACAGATCTAGTCAAGGTAACGAGACCTTTCCTGCTTTCCTTTCCATCCACGCCCTACCCACTCCCACAACCCACCCCCCAACCCCCGTTCCCTTTATTTTTCACTTTAAGTTCTGTGAGATAATAGTGATCTGGGATCTGGGTTTCTCAAATCAAAGAAACCATTCAATATTTCACCTTCTGCTTCTGACTCACTTCACTAAGTGTGAAGGTCTCAAGTTTCCTCCATTTGCTTACAAAAACCTCTAAGCTGTAAGACTTCATAGATGTATAGTATTCCATTGTGTATGTATAGTATTCCATTGTGTATAAATACCACAGTTTGTGTATCCATTGGTCTGTTGATGAGTATTTTGGTGTCTTCATATTTTAGCTATTGTTACTAGAGCTGCAGTGACCATGGGTGTTCATGTATCTTTGCTATGTGCTGTTTTTAATTCTTTGGGGAATATTCCTAAGAGAAATATCGCTGGATCAAAGGGGATATTTATTCCCAATCTTTTGAGAAACCTCCATACTGCTTTCCATAGTGGTTGTACCAATTTACATTCCCACCAGCAATGCAGAAGGGTTTCTTTCTGCCCACAGCCTCTCCAGCACTGATTGCTGTTTGAGTTGTTGTTATAGGCCAGTCTCTCTGGAGTGAGATGGTATCTTAGCAATGTTTTGATTTGCATTTCCCTTATGGTTAGAAATGTTGAACATCTTTTGTCTTCTAGAAGGTTCAGTGTTTCACTTTTAATATCTAGGTTTTTGATCCACTTTGATTTGATTTTGGTGTATGGTGATAGGTGTGTGACTAGATTCATTCTTCTGCATGTGGATGTCCAGTTTTCCCAGCACCAACTGTTGAACAGGCTAACCTTCTTCCAGTGTATGCTTTTGGCTCCTCTATTGAAGATCAGGTAGCTGAGGGTATTTGAGTTTGTCTCTGCATCCTCAATTCTGTTCCACTGGTCTATCTGTCTGTTTTTGTGCCAGTACCAAATTGTTTCTGTGATTATTGCTTTATAGTATAGCCTGATGTCTGGTATTGTAATGCCTCCTGCCCTGGTCTTGTTACTCAGGATTGCTTTGGCTATTCTTGGTCTCTTTTGGTTCCATATGAATTTAAAGATTATTGTTTTAAGTTCTTTGAAAAAATTTGTTGTTATTTTGATAAGAATTGCATTGAATCTCTATATAAGTTTTGGCAGTATAGTCATTTTGACTATATTTATTCTGCCTATCCAAGAACAGGGGATGCCTTTCTATTTTCTGATGCCACCTATAACTTCTCTCTTCAGTGTAATGTAGTTTTCTTTATATAGGTCCTTCATTTCTGTGGTTAGGTAAACTCTTAGGTATTTAGTATTATGCTGTCCCACTGAGAATGGAATTGTTTTTCTGAGATCTTTCTCAGTAAGTTCATTGTTAGTGTAGAGAAAAACTATTGATTTTTTAGTATTGATTTTGTAGCCTGTAATTTGGTTAAATTTTTCTATTATTTCCAAGAGTTTTGTGGTAGAGTTTTTGGGTTCTCCATGTAGTTAAACATATCGTCTGCAAGCAATGATAGTTTGACTTTCTCCTTTCCGATACAGATTCCCTTTATTTCACATTCTTGTCTGATTGCTATGGCAAGTGTTTCAAGAACTACGTTGAATAAGAGTGGTGAAAGTGGGCAGCCTTGTCATGTTCCAGATTTGAGAGGGAACTATTTCAATTTTTCTCCATTTACTATGATATTTGCAGTAGGTTTAGCATGTATGGCTTCTATGAGTTTTAGGTAGGGCCCTTCTATACCTATTTTTCTCAGAGTTGTTATCATGGAAGTGTGCTAGATTTTATCAAAGGCTTTTTCTGCATCGTTTGAGATGATCATGTGGTTTTTGTTTTCGCTTTTGTTGATATGGTGTACTACCATTGATTGATTTATGTATGTTGAACCAGCCTTGCATCTCAGAGATGAAGCCCACTTGATCATGGTGTATGATCTTTCTGATTGCTTGCTGAATTTTATTTGCCAGAATCTTATTAAGGATTTTTGTGCCTATATTCATTAAGGATATTGGACTATAATTTTTCTTCTTATTTAAGTCTTTGTCTGGTTTTGGGACTTGGGTGAGGCCAGCCTTCAGAAATGAGTTTGGTAGTATTCCTTCACTTTCTACTTTAAGAAACAGTTTGAGGAGGATTGGAGTTAGTTTTTCCTTGAAATACTGAAAAATTTCTGCTGTGAATCCATCTGGTCCTGGGCTTTTATTTGTAGGTAGGGCTTTTATTACTGCTTCAATTTCTTTGTGCATAATGGGGTTGTTCAAGATTTTTGTGTTTTCTTCCTTTAATTTTGGTATTTTATATTTATCTAGGAAGTCATCCATTTGTTCCCAATTTTCTTGCTTGTTAGAATATAGGTGTTCAAAATAAAATCTTATAATACTCTTAATTTCTGCAGAGTATGTTGTGATTTCACCCTTTTCGGTTCTAAGTGCCCTAATCTGTGCTTTTTCTTTCTTTCTCTTGGTGATTTTAGCCAGAGGCTTGTCTATCTTGTTAGTTATTTCAAAGAACCAGCTCTTTGACTGATTAATCTTTTTTATTGTCTTTTAATTTCAATTTCATTATTTCAGATCTGATCTTTATAATATCTTCTCTTCCATTGCCTTTTGGGTTAAGTTGTTCTTGTTTCTCTAGTCCTTAGGGTGCATCATTTGCCTGTTTATTTGTGACTGTTCTGGTCTTTTGGTATGTGCATTTATGGCTATGAATTTTCCTCTAAGGACTGCTTTCACTGTGTTCCCAAAATTTTGTATGATGTACTTCCATCATCATTTAACTCTATGAAGTTTTTGATTTCTTCTCTGATTTCTTCTGTGATCCACTGTTTGGTCTGTAGTAAGTTGTTAAGTCTCCATATACTTGTGCATTTTCTTCAGTTTCTGCTGCTGTTAAGTTCAGTTTTATTCTGTTATGGTCTGAGAGTACACAGGGAATTATTTCTATCTCTTTGTACTTATTTAAGCATGACTTGTGGCCTAGAACATGGTCTACTTTAGGAAATGTTCTGTGTGCTGCTGAGAAGAATGTGTAATCAGTTGATGTTGGGTGGAAAACTTTGTAAACATCTGTTATGTCCAAGTTTTCTATAGTGTCATTCAGCAGTTGTATATCTTTTTGGATTTTTTATCTGGTTGATCTATCTATCTATCTATCTGTGTGTGATAGGGGAGTATTAAAGTCACGTACTATAATTGTATTGGGGCCTATGTGTCCTTTCAGGTCTAATAACTTTTGGTTTACATAATTGGGTGCTCTAGAGTTGCGGGCATATATATTGATAATTTTAATTTGTTCCTCTTGTAGTGTTTCTTTAACCAGTATATAGTGGCCATATTTGTCTCTCTTCACCTGTTTTGTTTTGAAATCTGATGAGTCTGAGACTAATACAGCTACCCCTGCTTGTGTCCTGAGTCCTATTGCAATAAATATTGAATTCCATCCTTTTATTTTTCAGACTATGAGTTTCCTTGTGGGTGAAGTGTGTCTCTTGTAGGCAGCAAATTGCGGGTTTCTGTGTTTTGATCCAGTTAGCTAGTCTATGTCTTTTAATAGGGGAGTTGAGATGATTCACATTCAGCATAATGATTAAGGTATATTTGGTATGTCCTGCCATTGTTGTAGTTTTTCAATGTTGTTTACGAGCCTTACTTTTTTCTCAGCTCATTCCCCTCTCACTATTGTCTCTTTTCCTCTGGGGTCACTAATGTCATTGGCTCTCTTTCACTACCCAAGTTTCCTTTAACAATTCTCTGCAGTGCTGCCTTAGTGGCTGCAAATTTCTTTAAGCTTTCTATATCACAGAAAGTTTTAATTTCCTCCTGTAGTTTAAAAGATAATTTTGCTGGATATAGTAATCTTAGTTGGCATTTGTGTTCTTTTAGTGTTTGAATGACATTGCTCCATGATCTCCTGGCTTTTGGGTTGAGAAGTGTGCAGTTATCCTGATGGGTTTATTTTTGTAGGTCACCTTCTGCTTTTCTCTTACAACTTTCAGTATTCTCTCTTTGTGTTGGTTTTCTAGTACTTGAATTATGATGTGTTGTGATGAGACTCTCTTCTGATCAATATTGCTTGGTGTTCTATATGGTTGCAGTAGTTCCATGTTCATTTCTCTTCTTAGAATTGGGGAATTGTCTTCCATAATTTCATTTAACATGACTTTTAATCCTTTTGTTTCATCCTCAGTCTTCTCTTGGACTCCCATAATTCTGAGGTTATTTCTCTTTGAATCATCTATCAGCCGTTGTAATGATTCACTTTCTTCTTTTTTTACTTTGCATTCTTTATGTCTTTTTGTTTCCGCTCTGTCATTTTGTCTTCTAGGTCTGATATTGTATTCTGAAAATTTTCGAAATTGTTCTTTATTATCTCCTGTGTGTTTTTCACTTCCTGAATATCTGCATTTATTTTTTAATATCTCTGTTGTGTTGTTCTCTCATTTCTTGTTTTGCCTTCATTATCTTCTGGTTTATTTGTTCTTTGATCTCCTCTAATTGCTTTTCAAAACTTGCTTTTAGCTTAGCTATGTCTTGGCATAGCTCTGCTCTGGCACTTTCATTTCCTGCTTTAATTCCTGCTTTAATTCAATGTATTTCTGGGCCCAGAAGTTACCATAATTTTGTCATTTTCATCTTTGGATTCTGCAATTTCAGTATCCCTAATATCATCTTCTGGAGTGTCAGGACTTTTTGTAGGAGATTTATTACCATGTTTCCTCATGGTTCTGCTGTTTCTGGCTGTCTCTGGCTGTCTCTGGTACACAGGAAAGAAGAGTTTGGCTAAGGCCCAGTCCTAGGTGTCTCTGGAAGCCTGTGGGGCTCAGAATTGACAGGCTGATGGAATTCCCCGGCAGCCTCTAAAAGCCTCTGGCTCATGGGAGGGGCGTGCGATGAACTTCCTGGTCCTAGATGCCTCTGGCATGGAAGGCAGCGGTGACCTGGAAGCCTTTGGCTCATGCTGGAGGGACAGGGCGATGGTCTCCCTTTTGAGGTATCTTGTTCACCTCGTCCCCCTAGGCAAAGCTCTCCTGCCTGTCCTGGCTTCCCTCCTCCAGGGCAGGCTCTCCATCCTCGGACGTGTGTCCACTATTCTGAGCCATTCAGGGGATCAGCAGCCTTTTTTAATTTTTTCCCCCTTCTTTTCTCCTCTCTCTGCCTCTTGTACCAGTTTCTTCCTAGGCCCTGTTTAAGGGTGGGGATGCTCCGCTCTTTCCTAGCTACACCGAACATGCGTTTTCTAACTCAATTCTCAATTCTTTTTAAGTGGGTCGATGAGGAGACATTGTGCAGCGCTGTTGCTCAGCCTCCATCTTGACCAGAAGCAAATCTCAGCTTCTTAATGCATGAATGTGACAACAATATCTACTGCATAGTTTGGGAACATTAAGTGAGGAATTATTTGTGAATTAGTAAGAGCCCTGATGTGCTCTTTTGAGCTTTCTTTTACTCTAAAGGATTCAGTCTTGGGCTTCTATTTCTTTCTTTCTTTTTCTTTTTTAAAAAAATTTCCCCACTATTTTTATTAATATATATATATATGTAATACATAGTGTTTACAATGAATTTGGGTATTTTGTGCGCATATGTATCATATCAACTTTACAATCCCTTCCCAATTTTGACCCTCCCACCCCTCCCTATCCCTTCCCCCAACTCTGTCTATCACTTCATGTGGTTCTACAGAATGTCTGTGTTGTGGGTTTTCCAAGTCAGAGAAACTATACAGTACTTAACATACTAATCTTCCACACCTAAATCATTTCACTTAAGTCACCACTCTAACTCAGCTTCCTATTCCTTGTCGTTGCCTATGATGGCTGCTGAGCCCTGTTTCTGATTTGGAATTGTGGGGCCTTTTCTAGGGGGTGTGCACGTTGTGTTTGTAGTTTTTCAGAGGCCTGGGCCGCCAGCTGCCAATTCCCACTTCTCCCAGATCTGCGCTTACCTCAGGCTGAGGTTATAGCTCTGGACTTCCCTCCGACTATGATATGTGAATGCCGGCAGCTCAGGGCTGAGCTGAGGCGGCTGCTTTTTTCCTGCACTTCTAATATGACTTCAGGATTTCTAAACTTCCTGTGGCCTACTGCCTGTTGTTGGGGTGCTCCGTCCTCTCCCAGCTCCGGCAGATGTTCTGGGCCTATGCAAGCTTTCTTCTGCCTGCAGCTGCCTGTGGCTCCAGCCGTTTGCAGCCGGCCTGTGGCGGCTTCCTGGGCTAATGGGATTTTTTTTCTCTACTTTCGACGATCCTTCAGAATTTCTGACCTTCCCCTGGGCTCCTTTCAATTGTTGGGGATGCTCCGCTCTTTCCTAGCTACGCTGAACATGCATTTTCTAACTCAGTTCTCAATTCTTTTTAAGTGGGTCGATGAGGAGACATTGCGCAGTGCTGTTGCTCAGCCTCCATCTTGACCAGAAGCAAATCTCAGCTTCTTAATGCATGAATGTGACAACAATATCTACTGCATAGTTTGGGAACATTAAGTGAGGAATTATTTGTGAATTAGTAAGAACTTTGATGGTCATTAGTGGTAATACCATTCCAATTAGTCCATTAGTTAAAACATAAAAGAAAATCCATTGGCTTAGAGAATGTGGATGTCTACAGGTGTGTTTGGCTTCAGCCACAGAAGCATTCAGATGTTCAGTGCTACTGCCAAGAGGCTGTCTTTTCTTCCGGCTCTGACTTCTTTATGTGGATGTCATTCTTAGGCAGGTTTTCTAGCATAATAAGGGCTAATAGCTGCCCTAGAGTTTCCCATAATTTTGGAAGGTGAATGCCGTTCCACCACTAGCTCCTGAAGAAGTCATGGTTAGACACTTTTTGACCTGATTGTAAAATGTTACCGCTTACCACAGTAGGGAGAGAGGTGGGAACAACCACTGAAACTGGGGAAGCTAGTCAGGAGAAAGAGACATGCTTACCATGATGGTGGTTACTATGCCCTCTGTGAATGCTGCTATTTTTCTTACTGTGTTTTAATCCAATCCTCTTATATCCTAATTCTGTCCTTAAGAAAAACTGGGTTTCTAAATATGAAAGCAGTTGTAAATAGAATATGCTAAATAACTGAATTTTAAGTGGAGAAAGAAAAGTAGTGATTAAAAGAGATCGGTAGGTTTATTCTACAAAAAGATTCCAAGGAGTCAAAAATATTATCAATGTATCAGTTATTTTTCTGCCAATAAAATATACAGAAGGAAAAGAGGAAGAGGTCAGTAGAGCCATGGTTTTTTCTTTTGTTTTGTTCCATTATAGAAAGAGAAATACCTGATAGTTATATTATAGTGGCACTTACTATGTATGAGACACAGTTTTAATTACTTTATGTACGTTATTATTTTTAAAGTTCTGAGGTTGGTTCTATTACCATTGCCATTGCATGGAGTGGCTTAAGGAGAAGTTAGGACCCTCATTCATGTTCGTGCAACTAGTAAATGACAGATTTGGGGCTGTAACCAAGGCCGGCTGGGGAAACTATGTTTGTGTGCTGCAAATGCTCATTTCACAAAGTGTGAAAACTGTACAACAGGGAAAGAAAAACCTCTCATTATCCTGTTGATTAAATAAAAATATTAATGATTTCATTTATTAATATCTACTCTTTTAAAACAAACAATTGTTTATTAAACTGTGGAAGTTATTAATTAACCTGTGGAAGTTGAATACTTTTGCACTTTCTGTCTTTTCCTTTATATCCATAAACGTTTCTCCTCATTTTCATTTCTCCTCAGTGTTTTCAATGTTTGTTGTACATGTTAGCATGTAGTTCTGTGGGAATTTACATAAAAATTTTATTGGATTTTTAGCTAACTTGAAATATCTTACTCTAAAAATAATTCTGCTTGATTTTTTCTTTTATATCTTGGTATTGTTTGGCTTGTCCTCATAAGCAAATATTAGTTCTATAAATATGATTATAAATAAAAGTATATACAGTGTAAAAACCCTTTTCTAATGAATGTATGATTTCATATCAGACGTGGCTTGGATTTGACTCTGGCTATACAATCAGTTCTATAACCTTATATACCAAAGTTTGAGATTGAAAAAATAACAAATAAAGTAATTTACAGCATTCTTAAAACAGTATGAGTCACTGAATTGTTGAAATTTCCTCATAGTTTTTTCCGTTTCATTTAAGGATCAATATTAATTTTTATTTGATTCTCAGAAATTCAGAAAACATAAAAATATGACAAAGAAAATAAACATGTCTTGTAATATTATCACTTCATAGTTAATACATTTATATTTTCTTGTATTTCTTCCCGGTTTCTTTTCTATCTATATCTATATATAATGAATACATATAGTAAACAGTAATAGAAATTAAACTATATCTAGATTTTAATTCCTACTCGTTTTATTTAACTTTATAATGTATCATATTACTAGGTCATTAAATATTCTTTGAAAGCATGCATTTAATGGCTTGTAAGTATATTATCTTCATAGAATATGCCATAACTTAAAATAATTCATTTATTTTTTGACTTTTAATTTATTCCCCCTGCTTTTGTAATAATGCAGTGGAGAATTAGCATTAATGTGAATCAGCTCTCTGGGTATCTCCTGGTCTTTAAGTTTCTGAGTTCAGATAATAACTTTGTTGAAGACCCTACCCCCCCACCCCCCATTAAGTGCTGTTGAGCATGGCCCTCAGCTGTGTTCTAACACATTACTTATCTCACGTTTTACAGTCTCCATAACATTCATTTCTACACATGCTTTTCTGATTTATTATTCTTACTTTTTTACTGTGTGTCTTGCTGTCTTTGCAGGACTTTGTCTTTAGTGTGCTTCTCACATGTGGATAGGTGCAGGGGACATGGCAGAGGTCAGCGGTCACCCGCACAGGCTCTGGAGCCAGACCATGAGGCCCATCCTTGGCCACTAATTCCAGTATGTTGATCCCTGTCCTTTAACCATTTTATTGTCCCTAACAAAACAGTAGTATTAATACCCACCTGATAGAGTAGCTGTGAGCATTACATGTATTACTTTATTCAAGCTTTAGGCCTTAAACAACCACACACAGTGCTTTATAGTATGAACCAGGCACTGTTCTCAGCACTGTATAAAAGCTGACCCATTACGACGCTTGTTTTCCAATAGGTCCTAGTGAGATGGGCCATATTTCTGTATTGGGTTTGGTGGCATACAGCAGTAGAACCCTTTTGTAGGCATCATTTATCATTTGTGTGTTTGTTAGGCATCTACTGAGTGTCCAGTGGTTTGGCATTGGGACATCAAGTCTCTCATCACGTTCCCTGACCTCTGGAATCCTTTTGGAAATATAAAGTAACAGCTTCAAAACTACTCGTGAAGGCATTGAGTGACTTGTTGAAGATTTCTTAGTTCATGAGTGGCGGTGCCAAGATGAAGTCCCATTAACCTGGCTCCAGAGCCATGCTCTCTGTCCCCATCTGTTCTGCCCAAGGCAGTTGGCTATTACCCAATGCACTTTAACTAGAGAATGAAATAAAATCACATTCATTTCTTAAATTTTGTTCTGAAACTGGATTTATTAAACAGTTGTCTAGAAAAATTATGGAGCATATGATAATGAGGGCCTTTGAAGCTGTTAATATATGCTTACAAAAAGATGCTGGAGGTTGGGAACACGTGGGTGCATTTAGTGCCCCAGTGCCTACTACCTGAGGCACACCACAGTAAGTGTTTAACAGATATATGAATAACAAACGATGTCTAAAAAGATTATGTCAGGCTAGGCCCAGTGGTGCTGGCCTGTGATCCAGTGCATCTGCCTATACCCAGAGTATTCCATAGCTTTGTGGTTTTGTCTCAAGATCCAGAGACAATCTGCTTGTTGTCACACTTAGCACATTCGTGGTACTGCCTACAAATTGTCTCATGGTGATGTTCCTTGTGAGATCCCTGGGGCACAGCATTCTGTCCCAGGAGTCTGAGAGGGCAAATTGGCCACCTGAGGAGGTGAGGACATCACTAACAAAGTGAGAGTGAGCTGCAGAGCATGCTGGGAGATGCCATAACAGGCCTTATGTCTAGCTCCTAATTAGGCGTGGTGGCGCACGCCTGTAATCCTAGCACTTGGAAGGCTGAGGCAGGAGAACTGCTGTGAGTTTGCGGGCAGCCTGGACTATGTAGAGGAACAGCTTCCAGCTTGGACTACAGAGTGAGACCTTATCTCAAAAAAGTGTAGAATAATGTATAATATCTATTAAATGATCAGTGCTAGATATGATATCATCATCACTGTTATTAAGTGAGGAAATAAAGGGTGATAAGGTTGGGAAGGTAGTTAGGGGCTAGAGACATGAAAATCTGGATTTTATTCTGGCAATTATTTGAGACAATTCAAGGAATTGAGCAGAGAAAACACATGGTCAGAGTTAGGATTTTGAAAGAACCCCAAACACCATATCCATGGATTTAGGGTTAGCTGAGTCAGTGACACTGTGGTTCTGCCCAGTGGAAACATCCTTCCCTCTGTCACTCATTCAACAAGAATCGCCGCGTGTGGATTCTGCACAGCTGCGCAGTCATCCAGGAGAGAGGTAAAACAGAAGGAGGTGAGGGCACTGAACAGCTGGATTTGAGAGACAGAAATATGTCAACACTTGGTAACTAATTACATGCAGGAAGGGGGCTGAATTCTTAAGGTTTAACTTGAGCATTTGTGAAGAAAGAGCAGACCCTGCCTCTTGAGAAAAGAAACTGAATTCAGCCTTGAGCAGGCTCAGCCTAAACAGGAAGAGAGAAAGCCCAGAAAGGCCCTGAGAGTGGGGCAGCACACCCTATGGGGAAGGCGCCACTAAAAGGAACTGAAGCTGGGTGTGGTGGTGCAGGCCTGTAATCCCAGCACTCCGGAGGCTGAGGCAGGAAAGTATGAAATTTCAGCTTAGACTGGGCCACTTAGGAACTTGGTGAGACCCTGTTTCAAAATAAAAAAAGAATTTAAAAAGACTGGGGATGTAGCTCAGTGTAACGATTCGGTTCACTCTCCAGTACAGCAAAAACAAACAGGCAAACAAACAAGAAAATGAAACAAGGAAGGTGAGGTGAGAATTGATCTCACAAGGAGAATTAAGGAGAAAGTGACGACCGACAAGAGGGTGTGGTTTACGTGGCCAAATTGTGCGCAGGTGCCACTGCGGCGAGGGCTGGGGAGGCTCCCGAGGCTCCCGGTTGGCTGGAGCAGGCCCTTGAGTACGTGGGGGACCTAAGGACCCACAGTTTCAGTGGGGGCTTGGAGGTGGAAGTGGCTTTGCGGTCGTTTAGGAAGGCAAGGAGGCAAGGGAGGGGCCAGAGCCTCCTAACCAGAGACGACACGACAGTACATGGCAGCGTCTGGACAAAGTTTGGCTCTTCCTGACTGAATGTGTTGTCGGAGTCTCATGTACAGAAGTCGCATGTCCCTGTCAGTTGCTCGTTAAGCACTGAGCCAAGAGTGGAAGCAGACGGGAATTGGGCCAATCGAAAGTAGCAAGAAGCGCTCCCGTGGATCTGGTGGCACGTGGTGGTGGGTGAGCAGTTCTTAATGAAGGGCAGTGACGCAAGGCATTCGGTGATGGACGCAACAGCTCCTTCACTGTCCAGGGTGATATGGATCTGAATAAAAGTGCAGAAAAATTAAAATAAAGGAAGCCAAGGATGCTACTATGCATCGTATAGATCACAGGGCGGCTCGGGACAATGGGTGGCCTGACCCAAGCGGTCAGCAGCAGGGAGACTGAGAAGCCTGGTGGAAGGACGAGAAGCTACACAGTAGAGTGTGCCCACGGTGGGTGCCAACCGGCATGGAGGAGGGGCGGGGGAAGGAGCACCGAGGATTTCGGCTAAGAGCAAAGAAAGGCAGTGGCTGAGGGAATAAATGAAGGGGGATGACCGGAAGAGACATTCATGGGAAAGCTCTGAAGGAGCAGCAAAAGGAATCAAGGCTCCTGGATTGCACTTACCCCAGGAGGGGTCCCTCTTCTCTGAGAGGAGTTGGGGGTGGAGGAAAATCTTAAATGTGAATATAGATGGGATTTTTTTTTTTTTTTTTTGCTTGTGAGGGGAGAAAGCTAATGTGTTAGCACTTTTGCTGTTGAAGTTTGGCCATGTGACTTCTTTTTATGAATCTGAATTCCACACGTGTGAGATGGAGACTCATAAAATGTGCCAGCTATAATTATCATTATAATGTAATATGGCTAGCAAGGTATTTTAGGAAACAGACCAGTGATGCAGTAATGTATGTGCTTTTTCACTAACACGCTAAAACCGAGATCTGTGATATGCTTAGTAGCTAGTTTACTTGTGTTGTGGACTAACAGTGGGTGTGATCTGTATGCTGAGCGACCTCTGACAACTCCAATAGGACACGCAAATGTCACTGGGGACAGAGTCACAGGTATCAACTATTATTACCACGTGCTGCCAGCACTAAGGAAGAAACTGTGCTCATGCAGCTCAAGATTAGAAAATGTGAAGTTATTAAATAGTTTTTCTCATCCAAATTCACAGATGCCCCGAATTCTTTACCATGAGTCTTGGGTTAAGAAAACCTTTACCTAGCTGGGCCTGGTGGTGCGGCTTGTAATCCCAGAACACAGGGAAGCTAAGGCAGGAGAATTGCAAGTCTCAGTCTAGCTTGGCCTACTTAGCAACTTTGTGAGAGTCTATCTCAAAATAAGAATTTTAAGAAAAATTGGCTGGGAATGTAGCTCAGTGTGAAGGCTCTGAATTCAATTCCTAGTATTGAAAAAGAAAAAGAAAAGAAAAAGGAAGGAAGGAAGAAAGAAAAGACAACCTTGTCCAGGCCGTCTGTTTCACTGCCGTGCCCACTTCTCCTTGGAGCTCCTTATTGCTTGTTTCTCAGGTTACACATCCTCTCCTGTTTTGACTTGAGCCTTTGGTTCATAAAGTTCTACACTTGGTATATGGGATTAACAATCAAGTTTTGGATTTAGATTCGATTAAGACCAATGTCTCGTGTGACGTTAGCGTTTTCCTCACTGTGTGAAAGACAACAGTTTCTCTCTGGTGGAGGTGTTGGTTCTGCTGCACGTGGTGTCGTCTCCGGCACTCCTGCTTCCCGTTGGCCCCACTCACAGGCAACATGCTCCTCTCAAGCTCAGGGCAAGGGATGTGTGGGTGCAGGACAGCCCCCAAGGAAAGGAGAGTGGGGTCTCCCTCAGGAGCCGCAAATACAAATAAAAAAGAACAAAAGACAGATGACAGGAACCAGGAAGGTCATCCTGGGGAGATGGGAAAAGGATCTAGGAAGCAGGAGATGGGAGGGTGACGGGGGAAGAGGAAGCAGAAATGATGAAGGTGTAGTGTGTGTGTGCACCAGTTCCCAAAGATGAGTGTAACTATTATGTACAGTAAACATATAGCAATAAAAATAATAATTATGGGGAGAAAGAACAAAAGTGTGGAGAATTCAGCAAGGACCAGAAAACACCGTGTCCATCTCTGCAGCGTGTGTGGTTGTCTCCAGCTGTGTTTGGCAGGCTTGGCATAGGGCAGAGAGATGGGTTGATGGAGGACCCTGGTGGTGGGGTGGCGGGGCAAGTGGCTGAAGGGAAGGTGCTGACAGGAGAGGTCAAAGTTAGGTGCTGTGGGATGCTAGCTCAGTGGGGCAAGAAATGAAGCCAGCGAGGCTGAGTCACCAACAGAGGATGGGGGGATGAGGGAGTGTTGTGGACAACATGCTAGTGCAAAGTCAGCAGGCGTGAGAGGGCTGGAAGCTCCTCCTCCTCGACCCAGCTTCTGCGTGGCGGTGATGAGTCAGCGATGCAGGGCTGCTGTCACGGCCTCTGTGGCATACAACTTAGTGACGAAAGACATGATTCCAAGTGGACACTAACTGTGCCATTAAAATGAGTCTGCTTTCCATTCACGTGTGCTCCCCAAAGCCCAAGAGACTCAAGTGACTACTGGGATGAGTAAGAAAGGAGAAATATAGGGAAAAAGCCAAAAAAAGGCATTTTTTTTTTTTTTTTTGCAAATTGCTTAGAACCATTAAATAAATGAAGCTGCTGTGCACACATTTCACGGAGTTCCAATTTAGCAGTTACTGTTCCTGCAGCAAAATCAATAAAATATGCGTTCACCATCATACAGAGAAAGACATGTGCAGGGACCTGAAGTTGGGATCTGGATTCAGGGGTATATCTTTAGCTAAGGTTAAATAATTAAAATGTGGACTCAGTGCTGACCTGCGGTTGATAAAAACATGTTTTTATGCTTTTAGAACTGGCTGTAACACATGGTTCCAAAATCCAGCTGAGAGGCTAGCTGCATGCTGAAAAGCCTCAGACTCACCCTGTTCACCCTGAGCCCTGTGATCCGTATTTTCACTCCGACGGTGCCTCCTATGCTAGTGCACATGGATGCAAACGTATGCGCTCTCATTCCCTGGCCCTTCTGCACAGAGATTGCCATACTGTAAACTTACTCGGCAATGGATTCAGAGATATTTACCTCTTCGTTGATAGATACCAAGTTTTTAGAGCTGCATAGTAATTCCATGATGTCAATGTGCTCTAATTTAACCAATTGTATTCAGGTAGTCTCCAATTTTTTGTAAAATAGGTTACTGTAGCCCGCGCGATTGTCTCGCCAGCAAGAACACACGCAGGCACCAGGATCCTTCTGCAGCAATCGTTTATTATAGCATTGATGAGAGGAAGACCCCAAGCCCCAAAATGGCACGGTTTATATATCCTTTAGGTTACATTTGGGTGGCGTGTTGGTTCCTGATTTGCAGAGGCCAATCAGGCCATATGACGTGTCCAAATGACGTGACTCCGGGGCTGGTCTTTAGCCTACGCGCACGTGCAGTGGCAATTGTTTGCTAATCAGCCGGCCGGATGCCGGCGCCATCTTGTAATGGCGTTTGCAGGCTCTCTACATCTCCCCCTTTTTGTTTTATTAAGACACAGCGGCCAAAGGTAGAGGTCTGATCCCTGGTACAGATGGCACATGTACAAAGGC